>SNVD02012482.1:0-67944 GCA_013180625.2 Boswellia sacra | reverse complement strand
TTGAATACTAGAGAGATCCAGTGAGACAAGCTTGGACAGGTAAGAGATTTCAGTGGGAACTGGGCCTGAGAAATATGACTCAGAAAGATTAAGGTGTGTCAGTTCCGTGAACTGACCAAAGTTGGATGAGAGGTTGGATACAAAGAAATTATTAAAAGCGAGATTGAGCTTCCGAAGATGATGAAAGAGGAAGAGGGTGCTGTTGTCATGGATAGTGCCAAAAAGGCAACTAGAGCTAAGGTCAAGGCCAATAACATGGCCAGTGAAGGTTGTTGGAAATCAATGCATAAAAATTTTGGAAAACTTACTCCTTTTTATTCTTTGAATTCCACTCCCTTAAAAACAAATAAGAAAAAAATACTCTACTTATATAGTACTCATAGTAATCCTAATTCTTCTATGAATGTAAATCCTAATTCTACTTGAACTCAACTTTAATTCCCAAACAAAACTTAAATTCTAATACAAATAAAGTTTATCTTCAACACCCCCCCTTAAACTTGATTTGTTACACCAAGTGAATCTCTAATTCTAATGAAGTCTTCATGCTTGAGTGGCTTGGTGAATATGTCTGCAACTTGATCTTGTGACTTACGTACTCCACTTTCACTTCTCCTATTGTGATGCAATCTCGTATATAATGGTAACGAGTATCAATGTGCTTGCTTCGATCATGGAACACTGGATTCTTTGCTAGTGCTATTGTTAACTTGTTATCAACACAAATCTTTGTTGGCTCTTCTTGTGAAGTATTCAATTCCCTCAACAAATTCCTCAACCAAATTATGTAACACGCACACGTAGTAGCAGCAACATACTCGACTTCACAAGTTGATAATGTAACTATCGGTTGTTTCTTTGACACCCAAGTAAACGAAGTATCACCCATGAAGAAAACACAACCAGTAGTACTCTTTCTATCATCAATATCTCCAGCCCAGTCGCTATCACAATATCCAATAAGTTTGTAATTATCAGAGACTGAATAATACAAACCGAAATCAATAGTACCTTTAAGATAGCGAAGGATTCTTTTAGCGGTTTTGAAATGTGTAGTGGTTGGATTCTCCATGAAGCGACTTACTAGACCAACTGCATAGAGAATATCTGGTCTCGTACATGTCAAATACCGCAAGCTTCCAACTAAGCTCTTGAATAGTGTTGGATCAATGCTTTCTCCTTCTCCATTCTTGGATAGTTTAATTCCACATTCTACTGGTGTATTCACAGGATTGCTATCATCCATCTTGAAATTCTTTAAAATCTTTCTTGTATACCCTTCTTGAGAAATAAAAATACCATCTTCTTGTTGTTTAACTTCAATTCCAAGATAGTATGCCATAAGCCCAATATCAGTCATCTCAAACTCTTTCGCCATTGCCTTTTTGAATTCTGGAACATATTGACATTGTTCCCAGTAAAGATCAAATCATCCACGTATAAACACACAATCAAGATATTTCCATCTTTGATCTTGATGTAGAGAGCGTGTTCATAGGGACATTTAGTGAAGCATGTTTCTTGAAAGTATTTGTCAATTTGGCTATTCCATGCTCTTGGCGCTTGCTTTAACCCATAAAGAGCTTTCTTCAATTTCAAGTCTTCTTGACCTTTAACTACATAACCCAATGGTTGTTGAATATAAACTTCCTCTTCAAGAATTTCGTTTAGAAAGGCGGATTTCACATCCATTTGAAAAATCTTCCATTTATTTTGAGCTGCCATTGAGATAATCAACCTTATTGTTTCCAAATGAGCGACAGGAGCAAACACTTCATCATAGTCAATGCCTTCCTTTTGACTATAGCCCTTTGCGACTAATCTTGCTTTGTAGCGTTCAATTTCTCCACTAGCATTCTTCTTTGTCTTGTATACCCATTTGACACCAATTGCTTTGTGCCCTTGTGGTAGCGAAGCAATTTCCCACGTGTTGTTCTTTTCAATGGATTTTATTTCTTCATCCATTGCCTTTCTCCACTTCTTATCTTGTGTTGCTTCTTCAAAGTTCACTGGCTCACAATCAGCAAAAAGACAAAAGAGAGTTAGATTATCAATTCTGTCAGTTACCTCATAGATTTCTTGTAGGCTTCTTGTACGTGGACTTCCATCATTTGAGCTTCCACTAGATGAAGATGATATAGATTCTCCATGTGAATTTGGTGAAGTGGGGAGTGTGTCATTCTCTTGTTCTATCTCCATGACTCGTTCTTCATCTTCCTCATCAATATAAGGAAGAAAACTATAATCTTCATTAGGCATTTTCTAATCCCAAGTGATTTCTTCATCAAACTGCACATCTCGACTAATCACGATCTTTTTTGTCTTTGGATTGTATAACTTGTAACCTTTAGAGCTTGATTCATATCCGATAAAAATCAATTTCTCACTCTTGTCGTCTAGCTTAGTTCTTCTCTCATCTGGCACATGCACATATGCCACACTTCCAAATACTCACAAATGAGCAATTCCAAGCTTTCTTTTACTCCAAGCTTCTTGAGGTGTTTTTTCTTGCACACTTTTTGTTTGTGATCTATTAGATAGATACACCGCACATGCTACAGCTTCTGCCCAAAACTCTTTTGGCATTCCTTTACTCTTAAGCATGCTTCGTGCCATGTCAAGAATTGTTCTATTCTTTCTCTCTACAACTCCATTTTGTTGGGGTGATCTAGGAATAGTTAGGAATCGTCGAATTCCATTCGTCTGACAATATTCATGGAATTCTTTGGATGTAAATTCTCCTCCTCGATCAGTTCGCATGGCTTTAATTTGATGTCCACTTTCTTTTTCAACTATTGCTTTAAATGTCTTGAAAATCCCAAAAACTTCTGACTTTTGCTTTAGAAAGTACACCCATGTCTTCCTTGAAAATTGATCTATGAAAAGGAGGAAATAGTTGCTATTACCAAGGGAACTTGGCTTGATTGGACCGCACACATCTGCATGTATGAGCTCTAGTGGCCTTTGAGCTCTTGAGTATGATTCTTTTGGAAAAGCTTTCCTAAATTGTTTCCCAAGTAAGCAACCTTCACATAGTTGATCTGGATGATTGATGTAGGGTAATCCTCTCACCATGTGCTTCTTTGATAATAATTCCAGTCCTTCAAAATTAAGATGCTCAAATCGAAGATGCCAAAGCCATGACTTATCCCTAAAGCATGTGTTGAGGCATTTTGCAACATCATTGTGGATATTAAGAAAGAACATCCTATTTTCAGACATAGGAACTTTTGCTATAAAATTTCTTTTGTTGTCTCTTATGGAGATACTATTATCTTTCATGTGGATGTCATATCCCTTTTCCAAAAGTTGCCCCAAACTTAAGATATTGTTCTTCATGTTTGGCACATAATAAACATTGGAAATAAATTGATGTTTCCCATTCTTCATGCGGATAAGAATGTTACCTTTACCCTTTACTGGAATTTTTGAATCATCACCAAAAGAGACTTTCCCACTAACAGATTCATCCAAATCTGTAAACAAATTTCTCTTTCCACACATGTGGTTGCTAGCTCCAGTGTCAAGATACCATGTATTTTCTTGACTTTCATCTTTGTCTTTACGAACCAATAACAAAGTACCACTTTCTTCAGTTTTTTCTTCCACATAATTTGTTTTTTCTTCAACTTTTTTAGGTGCTCTACATTCAGATGCATAATGCCCATGTTTTTGGCAATTAAAGCATTGAATGTGAGCCTTACACTCATCCGCATAATGTCCATACTTCTGACAAGTGTAACATTGGACTTGTGACCTCCCATATCTTGAATTTGAGTTCCCTCTTCCACGTCCTCTTGTAGAATTTTCTCCTCGATCATTATTATTGTTGGTAGTGGAATTGTTATTCCCACCTTGTCCACGACCTTGATTCATACCTCGTCCTTGTCCTCGGCCTCGACCTCGATTTTGACCTCGACCTCGACCACGTTGACTTCTTTCATGACTTTATTCCTTCTCCTTAATTTGTGTTTTAAGGAGTTGTTCTGAAACACTTTGTTTTTTGTATTTCTCTTCATGTGCTTGTAATGTACCTTCAAGTTCGTCAATTATCATTCCTTCCAATTTGTCACCTTGTTCAAGAATTTCAACTATGGTATTGAATGATGAATCCAAAGAGCGAAGTATCTTTTCTATAATTCTTGTATTTTCTATTTTCTCACCATTTCTTCTCAATTGATTTGAAACAGTAAAAACTCTTGAAAAATAATCAGAGATAGACTCACTTTCCTTCATATGTAACAATTCAAACTCACCCCTTAATGTTTGGAGACTCACCTTTTTTACTTTTTCTTGTCCTCCATGCGATTTTTCAAGTTTTTCCCATAATTCTTTAGCGGATTCTATATCTCCATATTTTTCAATTTCAACATTATCTAATGCTTCTTGAATGAAGTAGCGAGCCTTCTCATTTTGTTGATGTCTTTTGTCAAAATCACTCATTTGTTGTTGAGACAATTCTTCAATATTTTGTGGCTTATCAAAGCCTTTTTCAATAATGTCCCAAACACCATTCGCTCCAAGGATTGATTTCATCCTTATACGCCATATTTCATATCTATTTTCTTTCAATTTTGGAATTGTAATTGAAGTCATATTACCAATGTTATTATAGAAGTCAATCTATCACAAACAAAATCTATTTGGACCAAATTGAAATTCTACACAAAGAGGATATAAATGAAATATTTTCAGCTTTGGGGGGCTTATCGATATTTGTCAACGTCCAGGGGGCAGGCTGATATTTTCTGTATCAGGGGGCCATGGATATTTTCTGACCAGGGGGTCGACTGATATTTTACGTATCAGGGGGCCGATTGATAGTTTTCACCCAAGTCACGAACGGACTGTTTTCCGACGTCCAAACACGATCACTCTCCTTGAAGATTGTAGATCGGCTGATTTTGAGTCGAACTAGATGGGTGGTGTCGATTCACTTGCCGGTTTCCGGTGACTTTCACCGTAAAAACGTTTTTCACAACTTGTTTTTGTGTTTCCGATGTGTTCTAGCTGGAATTTGACGTCGGCCAAGAAGGGAAACTTGTAGATCGCTGTCCGATCTATCCAATGATGGTGGAGGTGAGATCTCAATCGCCGGTTGATAATTTTTCGGCGACTTTCCGACGACTTTTCCGGCAGTTTTCCGACGAACCTTGGCTGTTGATGGTGTGAGCTTCCTTCTTCCTCCACCTCTGGCTCTGATACCACTTTGTTGGAAATTAATGCATAAAAATTTTGGAAAACTTACTCTTTTTTATTCTTTGAATTCCACTCTCTTAAAAACAAATAAGAAAAAATACTCTACTTATATAGTACTCATGGTAATCCTAATTCTTCTATGAATGTAAATCCTAATTCTACTTGAACTCAACTTTAATTCCCAAACAAAACTTAAATTCTAATACAAATAAAGTTTATCTCCAACAAAGGTGTCACAAGTGACCCCATCCCATGAGCAGCAATCTCTATTCTCCTTCCAGGAGTTCGTCTGACTATTATCACATCGAACAAAAAGGGAGTTCTTGAAATGGAGTAAGGCAAAGCTTTGTTCAGGGGAGCAAAGTTTCTTGGCTGATGGAGGAGAAGATAAGTTAAAAGATGATGATGAAAGAACAGCTTGAAAATGCATGAACCAGAACAAGAAGAAAATGAGGTGATACAATGACCCTAACATCTCTCTCTATTTTTACTGGAAACACAAGATATAAGAAAGCCAGCTGCACATGTGATTGATAATCTCTCATTACATATATATACACACGCACTACAACGTCGATAGATGTGCCTTGTTGAATAAATAGAGTTAATCGGCATTACTCACATGACCACCTTCTTTTTCTTTCGTTTGGTCTAAATTTGATTTTGATTCTTCAGAACATGACAAATTTTTAGTTTTTTATTATGCAATCATTTACCCTCTTCAAAAGCAGATAAAAAAATTAATAAAAAGCACTTCAGACTTGTACGTTAAGTGACAGATTAAGCCCTTTTTTTGTTTATATATTAGTTTCTCATACACTAACGAGAAACACAATTAAGCACTAAACACATGACTCTGTTTGGGCTTATGTTCGATTTGATGCTTCATAAGGTAACATTTGGTCTCCTGGGGTTTTAGTTTATCAATGTGTAATCAATAAATCAGTCCAAAAGCAGATTAATTAAATAAAATTGATTTGTCCTTTTAATAGAAGATGGCCACCATGTGCTTTCAGTTTATTAACTTTTATCCGCTTAATCCGGAGAAGATTTCTGCCTTTCTTTCTTGCTTTCCCAAATATGAAACATCACGCTGTATTTATAATGTTTTATATACATGAAGTCAAGGCCAATACTATACCCCTCCATCGGCAAGAGTCTGTACTCAGACTCCACTGCACCACATGTCCAGATAAAATCAGAATTGAAAATGAAACTGCTCTTCGTTTCGAGTATTTCTAACATTTGCAAGAAACCAAACCAAATGCACAATAACAAAATTTGGTAACGAAGAAATTATATTTCTTCCATTTTAATTCATACGAGTGTTTTAATTATTGACTTATGATAATTTTATAATTTTTCTAATTTAAAATATATAGTTTCTTTTTCTTCATTTTTTTTTTAATAACCAAGCAAACACAGAAAATATTTATATGTAAAAAACATCTTTAGTTGCTTCTGGATATAATTTCTTCATAGTTTTATTTCTCTAATTGCTTCTTAACATAATTTCCGTTACAAGCTTTAGAAAGAATATTGATAGAGATACAGTGGGAGAGGAAAAAAAATTGCAAAATTGTATATATTTTAATCATGCGAGATCTTAATTAGAATCACTTTTCTTAGTTAGCATAAATAGAAGAAACTAGCTCATCATCAATATCTAATAATTCTTTTATATTTGTTATAAAAGTAATTTTTATGTTTATCTAATTATTTAAGGGTATCTGTGGTATTAAATAAATGCCTAAACTAGATTTAACTTTTTTTTTTGGCTTAAAAAATGTGTTTTGGGTTTTTTTTTTTTTTAAATATAGCCCCATCCTTTTTTGTAACATGTTTTTAAGTCTGGAGACTTATAATAATATTAAATTTACCAAATTTTCCACTAGAGTTATATGAATATTAGTGGCACCCCTTATATAATTTGTAATGATGAGATTTAAGCGCTATTTGTTCTAAAAATTTTTAAATTAGTATTTTCATTTACACCACTTAAGATTTAGTCATGAATATTATTCTAAAATGACATGCTTGCCCTTTTGTTTCACATCAAATAGTTATTCTATTATGTGCAACAATAATAATTGTAAAAAAAAGGCTATCATTTTTATCTTTTAATGATGCAAGTGATGCAGTGAAATGTTATACCCTAAGATCACCTCCAAATTAATCATGGAATAAAATAGTGTTCCACTCATTCTAACTTTGCCTTTCTAGTCAAAAAAATAAAAAAAAAAAATCTGCAAATTACAATGAACAAATATGAAGACCCTCTAAGCCTATATATGTTTCACGTATTGACACTTGAAAAGGAGACCAGAAAGGAAGCAATTGTTTAACAAAGCCCTATCCATAACTAAAGTTGAAGCCCCATTCAAAAGCTTATGTCATCTGCTGCAAGTCTGCAAACAAATTAATGAATTTATTAGCTAAAATCTCAAAGCAACGACAATATTTTCATACTCAGGTTTTCTTCTTATTTCAAAAAGCAAAAAGAGTGATGCCGTCAAATGAATTGATGGATTGTTTTATTTAAATAAAAGAAGAGCATTACAAGAAACCAATAATCTAAAAGTGAAAGGAAGGGAAGAACATATTAATTCAAGTTATGCCACACATACCGTTGCTTATTCTTCTTGAACTCTGTAGTGACAGGGTACATCTTCTCAAAGGCTATGTAGGTATCTTCTCTTGCGTAAGAAATCGAACAAAGCAAATTGCTGTGTCACTCGACAAATCCATCAGCAAGCAGCATGCATATTTGATATATATATATATATACACACACACATATGTGTGTGTGTGTGTGTGTGAAGGGCAAAACTCATAAAGAGACTCAAAAGTACCTTAGCTTCTGTAGTTACAATTTTTCGAGATACGAAAATAAGGAGCACAACTTTCGGTTGTTTCATGCGGTATATGAGACCCAGCAAAGAGTTCTGGCTCATACTGCATCGATGAAGTTAGAATAAGTTAATATTCTTAAAAACAACAGGAAGCAACAGCTAGCGAAAATCCCACTCTCGTGCCATAAATTTTCAGGACTTACGGGAGATAACAGCGTGAAATATTATGATATCAAAACTGCTTATGCACAGCATACAAAAAAGATAGGACACACAAGCAGTAAATGCCAGATGATCACAAACATGCATACCTAACTGCAATTGAATAGATGGCAGGTTCAGTTTGTAGACAGTGAAGGAATAAAGCATCAACAAATATAAACTTAAACGTGAATTAAAAACATTGTTTTACTCAATCACATGCTGGGAAACTGATATTTAATGAAAGATTAAAAAAATCCCATACCGTTGAAAGGCAGTACGGGAATACGCAAGACCTTCAAGTCGGATAGGAAATTTGACATCACAGGAGCCAACAATATTTTAAATTTTGAAGTTCTACATGATAATAATAATAAAGTGGGAAAAAAATATAATCTCACATCAAAAGGGATATAACAGCTTAGAAGTAAAAAACAAGCACACATGTTTGATCTATCAGTGTGAGAATCAAACCCAAGCTTCAGGGCAACTCGAACATACTAAGATAACAAACCATTTCGGATTAGAATAACTCCACAATTATGCCTCTACTAACAAGACCAATTTGAACAATCTTTCACTGTTGATAAATCAAAGATCGCGAGAGGAACTTCTCTTATGCATTAAAAATCTTATGATCGTATAACCAGCCAAAATCTTATGAAGGAAGCCATTTTATTTTTTAAAGAGTCAATACTAATTGGTTTTAAAAGAATATATACCACATCAAACACTTTTTTTTTTTGGAAAAAGTTACTATTCACATAAAAGAAAAAGTGAATGTACAAGATACGAGGGGTATACCCCAAGAAGAGTACCTAATACTCACAATTCCAAACAGGAAATACTAATGCCCAAGGGCCCAAAATAAAACAACCTAAAGAAGAGAGCCAAAGGTCCAATCAAATAGAAAAAAAAAGGCGCACAGGCCCAAACCAACCACAACTAAACCAATAGCAAAACAAAGTCTAAGAACAAAGTTAATTATGAAGACCCCATATGGCACGAAGCTGAGGAGTGATCGCATACTTGGCCTCCAAGGCTAGAAGCCGGGAACGAACCAAGTCAAAAATCTCATCAGTCACCTGACGACAGGTTCGACGTCGCTGTTGATACATACGATCATTCCTTTTATGCCAAATAGAATAAACTGTTGCAGAGAAGACCAAACGTGCAAGGATATGTCCAAAATTCTTCCTGCCCTGGAGATGCAGAGAAGCCCATTAAAGCAAGGACGTCCAACAAAAGGATGGCCAAACAACGAGAGTCTTAGCTGAAATCTCCCCCCAAACAGAAGATGAGAAAGGACAGCTAAAGAAAAGATGGTCAAGGGTCTCATTTGCTGAAATACAGAGAACACAGCTTGAAGATTGTAAGATACCATGACATTGAAGTCGATCCATAGTACGAAGCCGACCCAAAGAGGCAAGCCAAAGAATAAAAGAGTGTCTTGGGACATGGCCAGGGAACCAGAGAAGATGATGAAGAGTGTTCACCGGTCGCCTGCTCCGTAACAATTCCCATGCGGAGCCAATAGAGAAAATACCTCAGGTATGGCCCTTCCAAACAACATGATCAGGAGCCTCCATCGTAGGTCGGATGCTGACTGAGTCCCAAATCAACCTAAGGGCCTGACCTCCATCAGGAAAAGCCCAGTCCCCATTCTGAATAATGTCTGAGACCCTAGCATCTGAAGGAAGACCTGTGGATGTAAGAGTCCTGAAGGGTAAGACAAACCTTTCTTGCTGCAAGTTTTTATTACTCTTCACTTTGGGCACAAGTGCAAACCTAAAACAAGTGTGCAAACTCTTTCACTCAAACAGCAAAGGAAATTTATAGCAGAAAGGAACATCAGTTTTATTAGACCTATCACACACCGATCCACCATTCCAACAACTAACTTTTTGTACAACCCACAAATCATTTCGTGTGCTAATCCATAACCTACATTCTTCACTAGGCAGGAAAACCTTGGGATATAATTTCTCAATAGATCGTCCCAAGGGAATTTGAGCCTCTAATTAATTGATTGAAAACTGCGGTCAAACCAGTTGACCCCACTGGGTTAGTTTATATTTCAGTACAACTATCAAAAAAACAAAAAAAAGAACATGCAATAAAGCAATACAAAAATTCCTAATATGTTTGACATGATTCCAGATATCTAAAATTGATCCATCAATTTTAACACATCGGGAAAGTAAAATTATAACAGAAATATTAATGCGAATGGAAGAATGAAAACACAAGCAAAAGAAATGAAGAAAAAGAAACCAAACCCACTACTTATTGCAACTGCAAAACACAATATGAAAACAATAGCAACAATTTAGGAAAGCATGAGAGAACCAACCATCTTTCCAGAAGCAAAAATCAACGCTGTAGTTTTTGGTTCCCTTATTCTCATTATGGCAGCGGCAAAACGCTGTAGGAACATTAAAAAGAAAGCGTATTGACCAAGAACATCGTTGAAAAATGCACAAGGATTATAATTAGTGGTCAAGCTCTTGTAACTTAAATTATTGACTTGAAAATTTTGACACTACTTTACAATCATTCATCTAATCAATCCAATAGTTGATAGAGAGAAGTTAAAAGGCGATTGCTTTCGTGCTAACTCAACAACTTTTTCTACCATTAGAAAGATAACATGAAATTGAAAGGTATCATTTTTATTAGCAAAAGCTCATGACAATTACAAATGGTGAACGATCAAGCCAATCAAAACAATCACACGTGATACAGACAAACACAAAGAGAGAAAAGCTTGTTTTCATAAACTTCAGGCCCAACACTTGGGTTGGTAATCAAACCTCACATTGCACTCTCTACAAGAGAGCCTTAATAGTAGATTTCTAGCGTACCTTAGGGTTATATTCACCATTACAAGCGTGAATAGCAATAGTTACAATGTTCCTTAAAAACATGTAACAATCAGAAATAGTGGCAAGAATTTCATATTGCGAATGAATAATAAAATCTCATTTAAATTATAACCAAACTAAAATTCATAACAGTTATAAATGAAAGCACCTTATTGCAATACACATAATCATGATGGCACATAATATGACATTCACAAACGGAGCACAATGTTGCAAACATAAGTATACTTCTAAGAAACCAATCTGAAAGTGTCAATTGATATGCCAACGAAGTATTTCACCATAGTTTTTCTATAGGTGTCATATTATGATTATTTTTCCAGCTATAGTAGAACTCTATTATTAACTTGACTTAAGGGAGGCTAACCGAAACCTCCGAATTGAAATCTATTATCACTGCAACATTGTTTTTGTTTTCTAACAGAAATTTCTGGGAAATATTATCCAGAGAAACCAATGCCAACTTTCTACACGAATTCAGAAGTACCCAAACAATTTAATGTCTCCTATAGATGCAGGGCTTTAATGCAGATTGATAACGAATTTGGAAATGCATTTTATATATTTTAATTGGACGCTTACCAATAATGAACCTGAGGTTTTCTTCTTTGCACGTATAATAGGATTATTCCTTTTACATCCTGAAATTTTTATAAATATAAATGTTTATCTTGTTTGTTAAGGATGTTAACTATAATTAATTTACTCTCATATGATCAATTTAATTAGCATTAAACAAAGACTTACCTTGAAATTAGACATAAACTGGAGTCTTCACACAGGTATCGTACATTCATACATAAATATACATGCAAAAAGTTGATTATAAATGAAATGATTCAAAACCATTAATTTGATCTTAATTTGTCATGCCCTCTTAACTAGTTACCTTATGATTTCGTCCGTTTATAAGTTTACCTTTAATGAGTTCCCTTACTCAGTTGCTTTTTTTTTCTCTCGCCTTATTGTAACTAGTTTTTTTTTTCTGTTAAGAAATTAAGAAAAATGTCATTGATCTCTTAGCATAGATTTGTAACATGCTTGCTGTTGATGCCAAAATTTCGACCAACACAAAAGTGCACATGGCCACTCTTTCGAACATTAGAATTAGCTAGACACGAACCATCAACTCAAGGCTTTCAAAGAGTGTTTCAAGAAAACAAGATAGAAAATAAGGGGTTAGATGACTAACCAGCAGGCTAATCGGCCAAGACCCTTCGATGCTCAAGTCAATGGCGATGGAGAATATGATTTTTAGGAGAGGTTAGAATGTCCTTTACCTTATGTCCAGACATCCAATTTATAGTGGTCTTTGTTAGCCCTAAGGCTACATGATAATTTTGATGATAACAATACACATTGATTAATTGAGATTTACTAACATGTTTATTTATGTGCAAGAGTAAGATCATTGAAATAATTTTAAAATCAAGAAGAGGCTTATTAAAATGAAGTGTTGAAGCTAAGGAGAAGACTACATGTTAAAGGCACCAAAGTTTAAGAACAAGGATTAACTCAAGGAATGTGACACATGAGCAATGTTCAATCAATTGGTCATATATATCTCTACAAATATCCAAATGACGTGATTCTTGAGCCTTTGGAAAGCTTACTCAATTTATAACATTTCATATGTTTTAATGAAATTCAAATTTCAAGTGCAAGGTTGTCCAAATCATCATGCAAGTTGAAAGACAAATGGAAGCAGCTGACATGAGCACCGAATACTCCTTTGGACATATCTTGAGCTAGAAAAATCAAAATGACTTGATTCTTGCGGCATTGGAAAGATGACTTAATGAGGAACATTTCATATGTTTTGAAAAAATTCAAATTTCAAACAGAAGGCCGACATAATTGACATGCAATTCGGTGGACTGACACAAAGAAGAAAAATCAACTCACATGAGCACCGAATGGTGTTTTGGCCATATCTTAAGATAGAGATATCCAATTGCTTTGATTCTTAATGTTTTGGAAAGCTTATTCAAATATGAAGATCTTTTATGTTTTGAAGAAATTCAAATTTCAAATGGAAGGCTGACAGAATTATCATTCAAGTCAGTGGACAGACACATGGAGGAAAAATCAAGTCACTTGAGCACCGAATGGTGTTTTGGCCATATCTTGAGCTAAAGATATCCAAATGACTTGGTTCTTGATGCGTTGGAAAGCTTATTCAAATGTGCAGATCTTTTATGTTTTACAGATGTTTCAAATTTCAAACGGAACATTGACAAAAATGGCAGACAAGATTACGGTTTTTATGATGGGCAGAAAATTTGGAGATGGTGTCTTCACTTGATTAAGTTCATCTCATTTGCCTATAAAAGGAGCCATTCTCCCATGCATTCAAGTAGTGCAAGAGAAGCATTTTATCAAGCAAAAACAAGAGAAATATCAAGTCTAGAGAGCTTTTATATTATTTATCTACTCTTTGAAGAGAGTTATACTTTTGTTGTAAAAATTATCTTTGTTCTTGTATTGTGGTGAGAGTGAGATATTCTTGTAAAGGATAATAGTTATCCTTGAGAGAACTCTTGTTGTGTGTTATCAAGAGTTGAAGGAAGTTTGCCTTGGTGAGGTTGTTCATCAAGAAGAACTCTTGGTGTGGTGTTATCAAGAGTTGAAGGAAGTTGCCTGGTGAGGTTGTTCATCAAGAAGAACTCTTGGTGTGGTGTTATCAAGAGTTGAAGAAAGTTGCCTTGGTGAGGTTGTTCATCAAGAAGAACTCTTGGTGTGGTGTTATCAAGAGTTGAAGGAAGTTGCCTTGGTGAGGTTGTTCATCAAGAAGAACTCTTGGTGTGGTGTTATCAAGAGTTGGAAGAAAAAGTCTTGGTGAGGTTGTTCATCAAGCAAGTTGTAAAGATTTCTACAACTTAGTGGAAAGCTTAGCTCGTGGAGCTAGGAGCCCGTGGACGTAGGCAAGGTTTGCCGAACCACGTAAATTGAGTTTGCACTCTCTCTATCCCTATCCTCTTTACATTTACTTGCACTTGTGATTGTTCATCATTATTATTCTTTGATTGCATCTTTGATAAATTCTAATTTCATCTTCTTCACCTTATTCTCAAAGAAAGAGCAAACTAATTTTGATCTTTCAAGAAAAGTTTTCTAAATCCGTTTTGATAAATAAAAACCCAATTCAACCCTCCTCTTGGGTTGCCATACCTGGGTCAACAAGTGATATCAGAGCAAGGTTGCTCATTTTTTTTAAATCTTAACCGATTTTGAGCTATGACAACTTTTAATTCAACTTCATATGTTGAGGGGCTTTCTATTTCTAGACCTCCATTTTTTAATGGAAGTGATTACTCTTATTGGAAAACTAGAATGGGTATTTTCTTGAAATCTTTTGATTATGATTTGTGGTCTATTGTTTTGGAAGGACCTTTTGTTCCTACCAAAATTGAAAATGGGGAATGCATACTTAAAGAACCTAAAGAGTTTAGTTAAGATGATAAAAAGAAATTGAGTTTGAATGCTAAAGCTATGAATGTGTTTTATTGTGCTCTAGATAGAAATGAGTTTAATAGAATATCTACTTGTTCTACGGCACAAGAAATATGGCACACACTTGAGGTAACTCATGAAGGAACTAGTCAAGTTAAAGAATCTAAAATTAGTATGCTAGTTCATAGTTATGAGCTTTTTAAGATGAAATCGATGAATCAATTTCTGAAATATTTACTAGATTTACGGATATTGTCAATGGTTTGAAATCTCTTGGTAAATCTTATTCTAATGTTGAAATGGTGAGAAAGATTATTAGGTGTCTACCAAAATCTTGGGAGCCAAAGGTGACGGCAATTCAAGAAGCAAAGGACCTCACCAAACTACCATTAGAAGAACTTATGGGTTCTCTCATGTTTCATGAAATCACCTTGAAGGAGAATGAAGAAGATTGCAAAGTGGCAAACATGTGCTTCATGGCTTTAAGAGAAAATGAGATAAGTATTCTAAACCATGATCCTAAGCTTTCATATGATGAATTACTTGAAGCATTCCAAAATTTACATGTGCAAGTTGATAAACAAAATTCGAAAATCAATGCTTTCAAAAAGAAGTCAAAAATCATGTTATCTCAATTAGAAGAGTTGGTGGAAATAAATGAAGTTTTAGAAAATGAAAATGAAATTTTAAAGCAAAAGATTTTGAAAGTTTGGAAAATCAAATACATTTATTAAAAACTGAAAATGAGATTTTAAAACAAAAGGATTTTGATAAATTAGAGAAAGAAAATGCTATTTTGGAAAAGGAAAATAATGACTTAAGAAATATTGTTGATAGTTTTACTAAAAGTACAAAAAATTTGAATTCTATGTTACAAAACCAAAGGTGTGTTTTTGATAAAAGAGGTTTAGGATATAAAACTCATAAAAATCAAAAGTATTTTAAAAATAATTTTGCCCATGCATCTTCTAGGAATAATCCTAATCATTCATGTACTTATTGTGGAAGAAAGGGACACAAAGTGTATTCTTGCTATATTAGGAGAAATCCTAATTTGAAACAAATATGGGTTCCAAAAAGTACCATAACTAACCCCCAAGGACCCAAGAATATTTGGGTACCAAAAAGTTGCTCTTTGAATGTTGATTATAGAAACAAAGGAGTAGCAAACACAAGTGTTACTTAGATAGTGGATGCTCAAGGCATATGATCGGAGATGCCTCCAAATTCTCAAGATTAATCATGAAGAAAGGAGGATATGTGACCTTCGGTGATAATGCCAAAGGAAGGGGAATCGGACATGGTGATATTGGTAACCCTTCTTCACTTATTATTGAAAATGTTTTGCTTGTTCATGGTTTGAAACATTATTTGATTAGCATTAGTCAATTGTGTGATAAGGGATATTTTGTTACTTTTGAGCCTAATAGATGTGTGATTAAGGATGTTAGTAACAATAAGACATTATTTGTTGGTAATAGATGTGGTAATATTTATACAATTGATATTGATGTTAATGATCATTTAGAAAATTGTTTCATTGTTAATCATGATGCTTGGTTATGGCAAAGAAGGTTAGGTCATGCTAGCATGGACACAATTTCAAAAATTTCTAAAAATGATTTAGTTGATGGTCTTCCAAAAATAAAATTTGAAAAGGATAAGATTTGTGATGCTTGTCAATTTGGAAAACAAGTGAGAACTTCTTTTAAACAAAAAGAAATTTATTTCAACAAATAAACCTCTACAATTACTTCATTTGGATTTATTTGGACCATCAAGAACTCAAAGCCTTGGTGGAAAGTATTATGTTTTGTTATTGTGGATGATTATTCAAGATTCACTTGGGTATTATTCTTGAAAACTAAAAATGAGGCCATACAAGATT
Organism: Boswellia sacra; assembly: GCA_013180625.2. Classification (NCBI taxonomy): domain Eukaryota; kingdom Viridiplantae; phylum Streptophyta; class Magnoliopsida; order Sapindales; family Burseraceae; genus Boswellia; species Boswellia sacra. The sequence continues at coordinate 51,466 of SNVD02012482.1, read as the reverse complement.
TTTCAAAATTTGCAAAAAGTGTCCAAAATCAAAAAGGGTATTCTATTGTGTCTGTTAGGAGTGATCATGGTGGTGAAGTAGACAATGTTGCATTTGAAAATCTTTGTGATGAAAATGGTTTTGAGCATAAATTTTTCGCACCTAGAACTCCACAACAAAATGGTGTTGTTGAGAGGAAAAATAGGACTATCCAAGAAATGGCTAGGACCATGTTGCTTGAAAATTATTTGTCAAAATATTTTTGAGCCGAAGTCGTTAATACCGCATGCTTTATAATCAATAGAGTCCATATTAGAGCTTTAATAAAGAAAACTCCTTATGAACTTTGGAAAGGAAGAAAACCCAACATTGGATTTTTTAAAGTTTTTGGATGTAAATGTTTTATTTTAAACACCAAGGATAACCTTAGAAAATTTGATGCAAAAGCCGATGTTGGAATTTTTGTTGGCTACTCCAACCATAGTAAAGCATATAGAGTTTTTAACAAAAAAAACTTTTACTATTGAAGAATCTATGCAGGTTGAATTTGATGAAACTAATGTTATTTCTTCAAAGAATTTAGATGATGATATTGTTGAGGTAGAAAGACAAATCAAGGAATCAAGGCTTGATGAAAAGATCCAAGATGAATTACAACTTCAACAAGAAAAGCTTGAGGAAGTAAATGATTCTTCCCAAGAATTACCAAAGGAATGGAGGTATGCAAAAGCTCACCCTAAAGATCTCATTATTGGTGAACCATCACAAGGTATGAAAACTAGATCTTCTTTTAAGAACTTTTGTAATCATTTTGCTTTTGTCTCTCAATTTGAACCAAAATCTTTTAAAGAAGCCAAAAAAGAGGAAAATTGGATTTTTGCTATGCAAGAAGAATTGAACAAATTTGAGGAAATCAAGTTTGAGAATTAGTCCCTAGACCTAAATATGACTAAACCCCTTAGTCAAGATAGATTTTGTATAATTAAAAGAGAATTAGGCATGATGGATATATCTTAATTTTACTTTAATATGATAATCTTTGAATGGTAGCATATGTTAAGGGGGAGAATATATTTAGGGGGAGTAGTTAATTTGATTACATCTTTTTGATGATAACAAAAGGGGGAGAAATAGTTGGATTGCTTATATTCATAACAAGTGCCATTCTTTTTACTTATTGTTGATTTTTATTTTCATTCTTGATTTTAGATTATATTTTAAAGCAATCAATGATTTGTCATCATCAAAAAGGGGGAGATTGTTAGCCCTAAGGCTACATGATAATTTTGATGATAACAATACACATTGATTAATTGAGATTTACTAACATGTTTATTTATGTGCAAAAGTAAGATCATTGAAATAATTTTAAATCAAGAAGAGGCTTATTAAAATGAAGTGTTGAAGCTAAGGAGAAGACTACATGTTAAAGGCACCAAAGTTTAAGAACAAGGTTTGATTCAAGGAATATGACACATGAGCAATGTTCAATCAATTAGTTATATATTTCTCTACAGATGTCCAAATGACGTGATTATTAAGCCTTTGGAAAGCTTACTCAATTTATAACATTTCATATGTTTTAATGAAATTCAAATTTCAAGTGCAAGGTTGTCCAAATCATCATGCAAGTTGGAAGACAAATGGAAGTAGCTGACATGAGCACCGAATACTCCTTTGGACATATCTTGAGCTAGAAAAATCAAAATGACTTGATTCTTGTGGCATTGGAAAGATGACTTAATGAGGAACATTTCATATGGTTTGAAAAAATTCAAATTTCAAACAGAAGGCCGACATAATTGACATGCAATTCGGTGGACTGACACAAAGAAGAAAAATCAACTCACATGAGCACCGAATGGTGTTTTGGCCATATCTTAAGATAGAGATATCCAATTGCTTTGATTCTTAATGTTTTGGAAAGCTTATTCAAAAATGAAGATCTTTTATGTTTTGAAGAAATTCAAATTTTAAATGGAAGGCTGACAGAATTATCATTCAAGTCAGTGGACAGACACATGGAGGAAAAATCAAGTCACTTGAGCACCGAATGGTGTTTTGGCCATATCTTGAGCTAAAGATATCCAAATGACTTGGTTCTTGATGCGTTGGAAAGCTTATTCAAATATGCAGATCTTTTATGTTTTACATATGTTCAAATTTCAAACGGAACATTGACAAAAATGGCAGACAAGATTACGGTTTTTATGGTGGGCAGAAAATTTGGAGATGGTGTCTTCACGTGATTAAGTTCATCTCATTTGCCTATAAAAGGAGCCATTCTCCCATGCATTCAACAAGTGCAAGAGAAGCATATATCAAGCAAAAAACAAGAGAAATATCAAGTCTAGAGAGCTTTTATATTTTTTATCTACTCTTTGAAGAGAGTTGTACTTTTGTTGTAAAAATTATCCTTGTTCCTGTATTGTGGTGAGAGTGAGATATTCTTGTAAAGGATAATAGTTATCCTTGAGAGAACTCTTGTTGTGTGTTATCAAGAGTTGAAAGAAGTTTCCTTGGTGAGGTTGTTCATCAAGAAGAACTCTTGGTGTGGTGTTATCAAAGGTTGAAGAAAGTTGCCTTGGTGAGGTTGTTCATCAAGAAGAACTCTTGGTGTGGTGTTATCAAGAGTTGAAGAAAGTTGCCTTGGGGAGGTTGTTCATCAAGAAGAACTCTTGGTGTGGTGTTATCAAGAGTTGAAGGAAGTTGCCTTGGTGAGGTTGTTCATCAAGAAGAACTCTTTGTGTGGTGTTATCAAGAGTTGGAAGAAAAAGTCTTGGTGAGGTTGTTCATCAAGCAAGTTGTAAAGATTCTACAACTAGTGGAAAGCTTAGCTCGTGGAGCTAGGAGCCCGTGGACGTAGGCAAGGTTTGCCGAACCACGTAAATTGAGTTTGCACTCTCTCTATCCCTTTCCTCTTACATTTACTTACACTTGTGATTGTTCATTATTATTATTCTTTTGATTGCATCTTTGATAAATTCCAATTTCATCTTCTTCACCTTTATTCTTAAAGAAAGAGTGAACTAATTTTGATTTTTTCAAGAAAAGTTTTACAAATCCGTTTTGATAAATAAAAACTCAATTCACCCCCCCTCTTGGGTTGCCATACCTGGGTCAACAGTCTTAGCTTTGTATACTTTTTCAACAAGGATCCACACTTTAGGAAACAATCCTTCATGGATATGAAATTTTCCTTTAATTAGAGGTCAATTCTTTCCCTATCAATCAGTAGATTTTGTTCTATTTTGTATTATTCAATTTAGGAATAATATTTCCTTCATTTAGATTGATTCTTCTTTCTAATTAGCTCTTATAGTTGCCTATTGGAATACGAAAATTTCCAACTCTAGCTGTCATTAACTTTCATGAAGGTATTACTTCAAAATAAGAAAATTACATTGACTATAGAACGTCTGAGCTGGTGGCTTATTCATGTAGAATCTAGTCCCTTGTGATCGAATTTTAATACTCTACAAGCCTGATCACATGTTTCAAACTTCTAACACACCATGCTTGGTTTCATGGCCAAGGCCTATAGTTTGTGACTTGTCTCGGTAGTATATGTAACATAGTCAGTTATGGCTAAAGACCAGGTTCCTTTAATATTATTTGGTCTAAAATTTGACATCTGTAGTTGTATGTGATGAATTGGATTATTCAAATGACATGCTTAATAAAAATCAAATGATTCAAGATCTTTTAGAATGGATATCTAAAGTTTAACAATTAATGATAAAACATATGAGTTAGCGCAAGCTAGTGTAACATCCCAAATTTTACAAATGGCCATGACATTAATGTGCTACAATGCATATATGCTAATGTGTATGTGTTGATGTTTAAGTGGTATAGTAATAAAGTAAAGGTTGGGGATGTGGTCAATAGATTGATAAAACTTAAGGGCTGAATTGAACTTTTGCCTATATGTTTATCTATACATATATGGGGTAGCCTCCAAAAAAACCCTTTTCCTTACCTTTTTCTCTAACAATGTCCAGCTCTCTCTCTCTCACTTTTCTCCATCAAATTTGCAAGAAATTAAGTAGGAAGAAGAAGAGGAAGGAAGGAAGGAAGGAGGTACAATTCAATCTCCTTTTTCAATAATCTTGTATTATTTCTTGCATATTTGAAAGAAATTAATGTGAGATAGCATAAATCATGATATAATTATGTTATGCTGGTTCTGAAATCTATTAGAAAACATGAATTTATATGAGTTGTGGAAGATTTAATAAGACTAGATGGTGATAGGAGGTTAGAATAGATGATGGAGTTTGAGTTCTATAGAATTTCTATACTGGGTAGTATGGGTTACAAAAATTGCCAGAGAATCTAGGGTCATTTTTTTATTTTGAAATTTTTATTACACAAACTAGAAATGCTTATGAGTTTATCCAATTTTGAATCACTCAAAAATTCATAGTGCGTGAATTATAGTGAATTTTTTAATTTGCTGAACCGGAATTGAAATTCCCCTGTTTTAGCATAGAGCATGGGCAATGAATTTTAATTGACGGACCAAATCTTCATAAAACCTCCTAATTTTTTATATTCAGGGCCTTGATATGTTTTCTTTTGAACTAGAAGCATTCATGACTTTTGGAGTTTTGTACAAATTGTTTTGAGTTTTCAAAGTTGGACTTATAAAACTGAGAATGTTGATTTTTAGAATAGAGTGTATGAACTAAATTAGTTTTAATTGACCTAAACTCGTTAGAAAATCATGATTTTTGGTGATATGGCTTTTATGTATGTCTATTACTAGATTGGAAAGTTTGGTAAAGATTTGGTTATTGTAGAATTTTATAAAATTCTTCAAAGTGGTACAGCTCGGTTAAGAAGACTATAGGCAAGATTTTGTGTGAACAAAACTAAGGGGTTCAAAGGGCATATAGCCTTATTTTGATTCCATCAATTTCATGAAATATTGTACATGTGTTTATTTGATCTCCATGAAATTTGGTGAGGATGGGGACAAGTTTCCTCCTACTATAATTTCTCAATTTATTCTATGTACATTGTTGGATTATTATTGAAGTTATTTTGGGGATTGAGTGTTTGTTAACATTTAAGGAATGTCATGATTTCGAGGTGGAAATCAAGATTTACATTGGAGAGAATCAAGTACATAAGCTAAACTGTTTGGAGGATACAATAAACTTGTTGCTATGTTATATATGCTATTTGTGCCATGGGATATTTTTTATGTTTTGATGTTATGGTAATTATATTGTTGTGCTTGCAATGGATGAAAAATATGATTTGCAACTTGTGCTATTGAATTTGAAATGTGAACTGATGAATGACTTGCCCTAAATTGCGATGTGTTATGAATCCGATATGTAATGGATTTGAATTGTGCCATGATTTTGATATCAGATTTCTAGAATTGTGTTAAGACTTTGATATGTGATTTTCAAAATTTGTGTTAGAGACTTTGATATGTGATTTCTAGAATGTGTGTTTATGACCTTGATATGAGATTTCTAGAATTTTCTTTAAGACTTATGATATGTGAAGGCATGCACTAATATGTGATTTTTATGAAATATGAATTTGCATGCCAAAACCTTGGGGAAAACATTGAATGTTATTGTGTAACTCATGCATGGGTTGCGTTATAGAAGTGTGTGCCCAAGGCTAGAGGACACATTTTGGGTTATGTTGTGGAAGTGTCCACCCAAAAACAAAACCATAGGGTAGGGGTAACGGGGACCTAAGCCTACTGCCTTAGCAAGACAATCCTGTAAGTCTAAAGCAGACAATATCTCTAAAGAAAAACCGTGAGGCAAGGGGTAACAGGATCCTAAGCTTGCTATGTTAGCAAGCCCCGTCCTGTAAGTTCAAAGCGGACAATGGACTGTATTATCCAGATTGTTTGACTAACCTCAAACTTGTGGTAATGTGCATCGGTTAAATCTTTGCGACTGATTGAATGAGGGGAGATCCGAACCGTGTGCTTCCTTGTCTAGGATTCGTTAGCATGGGCCTAGTACCACCCAAATTTTCAAACTAGCCTCAAATTTGTGATAATATGTGTTATACATCCACAAGGTTATATTGAAATAAGATAAGTGAACGTGTGGATGAAATAAGCACATACGAAATATATGTGTACACTCGTGACAATATATGTGTGTGTGTGTGTGTGTGTACACTTGCGACTATATGTGATATATGGGTATACATGTAAGAATATGGGATATATGTGTGCCTAACGTTACGTGCAAATGAAAAATGAGCATGTGTTTATATGTGATGTGAATAGGCTAAGAGAGGCATATATGAAACGAGTGCATACATGTGTTAGTGATATGGATTACTTGCCTAAAAAGACATATGCGAAATAAGACAAGTATATGTGTATATGTATGTATGATAGGAATGGCCTAAGAAAGGCAATTTGAATTGAGACAATTATATGTATGTATGTATGCCCTTGAGGCCCTTGGAGATTAAATTGGAGTGAAAGCTCTCATATGTGTATGAAGGATGATGATGGCCTGAAAATGACACAAACGAATTTTAAATGAGTATGTATATGTGTGTATAAGAAATGAAAATAGGCTGTGAAAGGCATGAATTGAAATTAAGTAGTAATTATGTGGATATGTACGTAAGGAAATCAAGCTAAGAGTAATGGTTGAAAAGAGAGTTGGGGCAGGCGCACCACTCTTTTAGCACAAGTGCGCCAATGTGAAGCCTGAAAAGCTTTTGAACCAATGACTTGGCGCCTCTGCGCCAGTCTTATTGCACAAGAGTGCGATTAATGAATTCTGAGTAGTAATGTCTGACTTCTAAAACAAGTAATTGGTGACTTGAGAGACAAGTAATGAATATTAATTTCATTTGTACTTGAATTTATATTAAGAAATCATTACTAAAGCCTTTATTTAGCTTACTTACTGAGTGATTACTCACTATAGTTTATTGCGTGGCTCAGGTAATTAACGTTGCTCAGGTTAAAGAGGATTTTGGGAAGACAACGATGAAGTTCCCTTGACAACCATAGGCCGCTGTAACATTATTTTTGTGTTGATCATTGTTTTGGAGTCGCATTTGAGACCTTTAAGGTACGGGGTGTTACAGCTAGCTTAATAATTGACTATTAAATTTAAGGACAATTAAAGGTAAATGAAAAATAAAACATTGCATGTTACAAAGAGTTTAACATTTCAGAGAACTTAGATACTTCATAACAAAAAGTCCACACCAAGGGAAATTGAAAGAGGAAAGATGATTAGATAATTATGGAGATAGTTCACAATTATCTTATCCTTGGCATAGTTTTCAGACAACTGAACTTTAAAAGAAACCAAGTATGAATCTAAACTGAAGTTTCACATATTCAATATCTCGCGCATGCTTCTCCAAGAACGATTGTCTCTTTACATTAATTCTTGGTCAAAAATCTAAGAGGAAAAGAAATAATTTAGAAAAAAATGAAATGGCAATAAGTAACTACACTAGAATACAAAAACTAGGGAAAAATAATAGCATATAAACGAAGTTGATCGAGATTTAGAATCAAGGAAATATAAAATTGCCATAATTAACTACACTAGAATACGAAAACGAGGGAAAAATAATAGCATATAAAAGAAGTTGATTGAGTATGTAGAAAATTGGAACACACACCACATCTAAGGTGTACTAACCAATTTCTTCTTCCTCTTTATCTTCCACTAAACCTTCTAACCTTTGTCATTTGCTTCCTTTCAACCATCCTTATGAATCATTGTTGTTTTCTAATCATAAATGCAGTGTATCCTATAGACAAAACAACCACGTACCAATCCACATCTGTAACCCATTATAGCAACATTCCAACCAAACCATCTTGAAGTATCACTCTTTTCATAGAATCATTGTGGCCCTAGCTCATTTTCTTGTGCCTTATCAATGCCACATTTTTTTGACAATGGCAATCCATACAACTCCAAGTTCCCAACAAAGCAATCATTTTGAAATGATGAATTCTGAAAATAAGAACAGTGGAAATTGAGAAAGCAATGAATTAATAGATTTATTTCATCTTTCATGATTCAACAGGTGCTTTGTTAGGGTATTTATACACAAAGAAACTTTCAGAATAACGAATACAAAAATGACAAAGAAATTTTAAGATTTTGTTACATTAAATCTTAAGAAAGTAAGCCATTTGAAATGGTGGAGTATTTGTTTCCAACAATTTGATAGTGCCATGATTTGCAAGATCTCCATCTTCTTCTTTAATTTTCAAATGGTAAGAAGTTATTAACTTCCTCTTTTTGAGCTTTGTAGTGATTGTCTACATTTATTGAGTTGATTTTATTGAGCCCCCCAAGTCCACCGCTTCGCCTAGCAGCACAACGCTTGTATTGCTCTCCCACAACCCTGTTTTCACGGTTTAGGCTGCGAATGGAAGACCATAAACTCCCATCTTGACCCAAAAAAAAAAACTCTTTGAAATGACTTTTTGTGAGCACATCAGCAACTTGCAAATTATATGAATGAATATATCTCGTGATAAGATCACCACAAGCAACTTTTTCACAAAAAAAGTGATAGTCAAGCTTGATGTGCTTGGTTTGAGTGTGAAAAATAGGATTTTGTTGGAATGTAACTTTGTCATGATACCACTTTGTTGGGCAATAACTCAAACAAACCAACTCAAGCGACACAAGAATACTTAAAACTTGAAGAAGAATTTTGCTTCGTGAACTGTCTTTTATCTTTATTTCTTCTTTTAATTCTTCTTAATGAAATTGACATATTCCAAAGACTTATATAGGATAATCAATCCTAGTCATGCTTAAACTATGAAAACTAAATTTTCTAAACTAAACCAAATAATTAATCCTAATCCAAATTTATTAAGATTATTAAATCTTCTCTTAATATGACTTCTAATCTAATTAGGAACATAAACTCTAGTCACGTTTTAACATGAACTTCTAAATTCTTGAGTCTTGGTTATATTTCGAACACCTTCTTTAAATAAGCTTAACTATAACATTAACTTATGCTTCTATCTTGAACATCTTGAAATGAATAATATGGTTCTCTCTTAAACATCTTGAAACGAATAACATGCTTCTATCTTGAACATTTTGAAATGAATAACATTGCTTGTTGAAGTTGCTTGTTAATCCCTTGATGAATGTCTAGAATGAATGATTGCAAACTCTTCCTATACTTTCTTGTCTTCATGAGCATCTTTATATATCTCTTGATGAACTTTATAATTACTATGTATTTCAATAAGCCAAATAAATACAAGATCTTCTATAAAGACTATATGGTAACTTAAAAAACAAGCTTACCTTCATGTTCTCACGTATATTGTCATAACATACCAATCATGACCACAAATTAATGTATGTCTTCTTTGTTTTCTTCACATACATCTCCATAAATGTTTCTAAACTATAATTCATCATCATGCAAACACTTGACTCCATGGGACTTCATTAACAAAATCTTTACTTTAAACTCAACATCAACTTTTTAGTAATGTGACTCAATGCTATAAGTTTTAATTTATCAATATCTTTCAATACTACAAGAAAACAAGGCTTTTATGTCACTCTTTTTTTATGTTGGTTTCAAGAAAAAGTGACGCGTATGACCTAGTCAAATCAAGGTAAATTTGTATGTGTCATTCTTCTGGGAGTATGTGCAAATTTGAATGTCACATTTTTTTCAAGTGACACATATATCACAATTAAATATAAAAAAACACAAAATATCTCTTCCCACTTTCAAACACTTAACAATTTCCAATAAACTTTTTTCTTCCCTCCCACAAGCCTTTTCCCTCTCTGATTTCGTCTTCTCTTTCCCTCCCTCTCTCCCTCTTCCTTCTTCTACGTCATAATCTTTTTGCTTTTCACTTTCTTTAATATTTGCCTCTTCAATCTTCTTAGATTTTAGAACCCTTTATTTTGATGTTGTTGGGGTTCAATCTTAGATTTCCCTCTTTCAACTTGTATTGCTGTAATTAATCAACAAGCGCATGGCAAGAAAAATCAACCAGAAGCTCTATGTAGAGGTAACGACCATTCCTTCCAATATGAATTTTTTTCAATTATTTCTGAATCTCCATTATTTCTATTGGCACGTATTTTTTAACTTTTGTTTAATTTACTTGTTGTGTATTATTAGAATGTGCTCTGCTTTCTGTTTGGTAGTCGAGAAAAAGGAAAAATGGAAAATTTCAATGTAATATTAGGTTTTGAAATTGATTCTTGTTTTTCTTCAGTTGTCTCATTTTTTTAAATTTTGTTTGGGGCCACTAACCCTTTTCCAGGGATCGAATTCCTTGACTTATTCATTTGGGTGCTTTTTCTTTAGGATCGGTAATTTATTCATTGGGGTTTGTAGTTATGGTTTTTATTTTTTATTTCTTATTTTTTTACAAATTTGATTAATTATTTCAGAATTTGAAAATATGCTAAGCTGCTGAATCTCTGCACATGTTTACCCAAGTATTCTTCAATGTATATTTATGCAAGTTTAATTACGTGGGAAGTATATATATATATATATCTTACTTAATTGCTTTTTTTTTGAAGTTTAAAACTGTTCGAGTATTGCAAATTAATTACAGTGTTAGAACTTAAAACTCTACGATCCTATTTGGTGAGGAGATCTAAAAATTTTAGTTTATATTGGTTTTTTTTTTTTCCCTTGAAGGATCTGATATCTAGTGAGAAGCGCATCATGGGCTTAGAAAAGACTTCGGAATTTCTAAATACAATAGGATGTAGCATGTTTGATTTTATTACTCATTGTGGTATTGTCTATGGCGTGGCTTCTAGTAGTCCTGGAGGGAAAAGAATATATGTGTTGGCATTTGAAATGGTCGATGCAGTTGCCAAAGGTGTAAGAGTCTTCCATTCCCTTTCTGAAGAAAATATCAACATCCTGAAAAGGGATCTTTATTCAAAAGGAGTACAAGAATTAGTTTCCACAGATATCAAAGAGTTGCTGAGTATTGCTGCAGCTGACCAGAGGTTTGTTCCTTTATTGGATTAAATATGAATTGACTTTGCTAATGCCTTAAGAGTTGTGTAATTGCTTCCTCCAAGCTGTTGGAAGCTTCCTATTGGATACGACAGATTCAAAGCTACAATCTCTAATATATATTATTTTATTTTATTTTTATTTTGTGCTGCATATTTGCAGGGACAGACTGGATAGTTTCTTAGAGGAAGTGATTAGATTTGGAAACCTTTGCATAGATCCCAAATGGCACAAGCTGGATCGATACTTTTCAGAGCAAGTTTCATATTATTATTCATTTTATGGTAGTCTGCTGATGTTTGCTGATGATGGATATTGTAATGTTTCAAGTTAGAGTCGAACAATTCAAACCATAAACAAGTCAGAGTACTCTGGCCGAGCATACTTATGTAAGTTTTTCTAAAATGAGGAATTTAAAATGTTATTGTGAAGACGCATGCATGACTTCATCCAAATTTAGTCCTAGTTTTAACTAGAAGTTTTGGCTGGGGTCTACAATATTTGTGTTTTTTTTCTTTGCTATCGTTTAGTTTTTTTTATTTTTTATTTTTAACGGTTATATATCATTTGTGTTAATAAGTGTAGCTTTTACTTCTTCGAAAGCTTTAGCTTTAGTTCACATGTCTCACTTGAAGAATCTAACTTTCTATTTATTGTTACATATGTAAAAGCTGTATGATGACCTATTCTACTTGAAAAGAATCGAAGAAGATTATCTTTATGTAGTAGGTAAAGCTTGCACAAAATCTCCTTTCTCTTCACTCGGCATAGTTGATTAGAAAGAGATGTGGTTGATTGTTTTTTTTTTTTTTTTTTTGCTATGAAGTACCTTTTGTCAATCACGAGAAAAGCAATCTCATGATACTGCACCATGTTGAGTTTCCTATCACATTGGTTCAATAATATATATTTCAACAACAGTACTCTCTTCATAGCAAAATATATTCTCTTTCTGATTTTAAATAAATCTGTGCCTATATATTTGTTTTGGTTCCTGTGGCTTGATATTGGATTAAATTATTTTTAGTGTTCAACTTATATAAATTATTTTCATAGATGTGTAGATTGTATTTAACAGCTATTTTTTTTTCAATTGTAGGAACGAGTGTCGCGTTTGTAAGAATTGATCAGCTTGAAGAAAAAGAAGGGCTCGTAAGGTCGTTGAAAGAGAAATCTTTGTGAACAAGAAAATTTGATTGCGGTATATAATTATGATCCACTAGTTATAACTACAATTGTTAGCCCAACTTGTTGCCTTCCATAGGATTAATTTTATTAAGTTTTTAACTGTAGATCATGGAGAAGCTTGTTGATATTGCAACCTACATGCATCAAGCGCTCTCGGAATCAATCAGAAATAGTGGTATGAATCTGCAGGAAGCTCAACTCTCTTGTAATGAAATAATAGAATGAAGTGCCACATGAAATTTTAACTATGATACATGTGCACCCATTTATATCAGATGAATGCAGATATCTATTGTTTAATCTCCTTATTCCTTCTGTACATGCAATCAGAAGACTTCAATATCTATTAGCTTTTAATCTTCACATTAGAAATCCTTGCTTTTATGATTCTTGAATGTGCTAGAAAAATATAGCACTAGATATAGCAGTTTTCCTAGTTGTTGAATTACGAAACTCTCTGCTTGTTACTTTCCAAATCATTTTCTTTAGGAGACAACTAAGTTTTCTTACATATATGTATGTGTGTGTGTGTCTATATATATATATATATAAATTTTACATGATGATTTCATGAACACTTGTACAAACTAGAATATTTTATAATGTTAGCTCTGCTTTAGATGAGAATAATATTAGGACTTTGTTCCTCTGATTACATATACCATAATGGAATCCGGTACAAGAGGCTATTGAATTTTTTATTGTATGCTAAAAAAAGGGAAAGTTGAATTAAATTCTGTTAATGTGATTGCAAATGTGGTTACTGAGTTTATTGAGGGTTTTGTGGAAACTTATCTAGGACTGCAGTATTTAGATGGTTTCCCTGAGGTGATTAAATATTCTACTTTTCATTTGAGTGCAATGAAAAATAAGGCCGTTTGCATGACAACCGGAAGATAGAGAGGAGTGGGGTTAATGCTCATATAACTACAAATATTATATAAATTCTTTTTCATGGTAATGCAGGTGAAGGTTGTATTGTGTGCTAATGTTTCCAGTGCAACATATAACAAAGTTATAGTTAATTATTACAGGTTTTTCAATTGTTATGTTTAAACAGTCACTTCAGTTTTCAAATTTGGAACTTAAGCTGATTTTGAAAATCTTGATATTTTTTGTTTCTATCTAGAATTATTTTACATATTGATGAACACTTAAATATGTATGTTTAATAAGATTTTAATTCATCATATTGCATTAATAGTGTCATTAAATTCCTCAACTTAAGCATATTTGTAGCCTTTGCATCTTTAGAATTAACTTTCTTTTAATTTTGGTTTTGTTATAGGTTCAGTAAAATAGGAATAACTTTCTATTTATAGATCAGAATGGTACAAATCTTAATGTTTTGGAAAGCTGATTAAATTATCTACAAGATTATATTTCATAAGAATCATCAAATTCAGTCTCTTAGTGGACCAAAAATGGGCTTGAAGTGAACCCATCTGCAGATTCAGCTCAGCTTGACCATGCCTCAGTATTTTGATCATATCTCTCAAAATACATATCCAAATCATATGAATCAAGATGTTCTAGAAAGCTGAGAGAAATATCTATGACTTTTATGAACACATATGATTAAAATTCTCAATAATTCAATGTCAAAATCGGTGGTCAAAGTTGGCTCACCTAATTACCCCAATTGTCAAAGTTGGTGCATCCAATATTTGACAATTATTCCTTTGTAATTTGACAAGTTTGCCCCAGAATGTGTCTATAAATAGAGGTGCCTTGTGACCCATTAGTGCATCTTGGCCTTCACTAGAATATCTTGGCCTTGGCTGGGATCTTGTATGGTGTTTTTCTCTCTTGTGTGTTTATGCTATTAATAAATCTTCTTTTTCTTGCAATTTGTTTTCTTTTTCTCATAATATCTTTCTAATTTCTCTTTTGCTAAGGTGAAAGGGTGAAACCCTTAATATGAGAATAAGGATTCTCTAACCCTTTAATATGTGCTCAATAATCATAATCTTGTGTTGTTTATATGATTTATATTTATTTCTCTAATCAATCTTGACACCACTCGTAAAGTGGAGGTTTTGATCCATTTTCGACAATCCTTGACACATCAAATACTTGGATCCTTTCTAGATGTTGTATGGTTCTTCCTTACCGACACAAATCTAGTTAGGAACCTTGATTTGTTGTAGACATATGGTGATTAGCATATTGGATGCTTGAACGCATTTACAAGAAGTGGTATAAATATTGGTAACGAAGCAAATATAATTCATATAACTAAAATGTGTTGTTTATCCTTATTTGAAATATCAAAGGCGGATCCCCTAACCTTAGCTTTCATTAATATTGTGTTTAGTTTATCTTAATCTTTATTTATTGATATTATCTTGTCACCTCTTTGAATCGTTCATATCACATTTGCTTACCTTGTAATTTGTAGCGCTAAAATTCCCTTCCTCGTGAATCGACCTTGGTCTCACCGAGTTTATTACTTTGACACTCCTATACTTGGGAGACAATCCTTTTTTGGATGTATCAAGTTTTTGGCGCTGCTGCCGGGGAAGGTAAAAATTGATGTGCAAAATTGTAAGTGTTCTCTTTTCCCATTTTAGATATTAATTTTTACTTTGTCGTGTGTTCATCTTTTCTTCTCTTTTCTCTTCTCTTTCTTGCATGAAAATTTGTTCACAAATATCTAGTGGTAGACTTGTTAGAAAAACATCATCTTCCTTATAAAACATGGTCGACAATCAAGTGGAAATGTTCACGGATGAAGGGGACAACCGTTCTCAACAAAATGGTCAAAACCAACCAAGAACCCTTAGAGACTACATGATTCCGGTAAGGACTAGTGCACCATCTTGTGTAATTTCTCCTCCCGATTTAATCAATTTCAATTTTAAACCAAGTTTTAATCGACTTTTACCTACCTTTCATGGCCTTGATATGGAGAACCCATATTCACACTTAAAACTCTTTGAAGAGGTATGTAACTCCTACACTGACCCAAATTGTAGCATGAATACCATTAGATTAAAGCTTTTTCCTTTTTCTTTAAAAGATAAAGCTAGAATATGGCTACAAAATTTGAGGTCGAATTCCATCAGTTCATGAGATGAGATGAAACAACAATTTTTGAAAAAACTTTTTCCTACCCATAGAACAAATTCTCTTAAAAGACAAATTTCCAATTTTACTTAAAAACAAGGGGAAACCCTTTTACCAATGTTGGGATAGGTATAAGGAACGACTTAATACCTGTCCTCACCATGGTTTTGAAACTTGGAGAATAGTTGCACACTTCTATGAAGGGTTAACACCTCAAGATAGACAATTAGTAGAATTAATATATAATGGAGAATTTGGAGATAAAGACCCTGAGGAAGCAATTGACTCCCTAGATTCCTTGGTAGAAAAGGCACAAAATTGGGACACTACTGGCACCTATGAGGTACCAAGCAAGGTCCCAACCTCGACATCTAATAGACGCATTTACAACCTTATAAGGGAAGACCATGACCTTCAAGCCAAATATGCATCCCTAGCTAGAAAAGTCGAGGCTTTAGAGATGAAAAAGAGCGGTCAATTGAATTCAATAATAGCTAAATATGCCCTTCTATTTGAAAAAAGAAATGCTAAATAATAAAACTCTTAAGTCACAAGAAGATCGCTATTACAGTCAATAATATGGCAATTTATAACTATATAAAGAACAAGCATATAATTATCTAATTTATGCGTTTCCTTGAATTGGAAAACATGTGGGGTTGTATTAATACCACAAAGCATTATTATAAAAAATTCCTGTGTGAGCTTGTCTACATTTCTACTTTCACATTCCTTTCGACGAGCGGCTGCTAATTCACATTCCGCAATTCGTCAAAAGTTGTGGTACTATTTGTTCTTTGCCTCCCCTATTTAGTCAAGTCAAATTGTTAGATAAGATAGTTGCATACGTAGTGGCATTTTGTGCTGACTCAGTGTAACCTGATACCCAAGTCCCTCGACAAAAAGCAAACTATAATTGAATTAGTAAATAATCAAATTTCAATTTATATTAAAAAAGAAAATTATTTTCTCAATGAAGTATCCTATGTATGAAAGTTAGGAAGCCCGCTATTAGACACTCCAATACTTTAAGACAGTCAAAACATATTCGTTAAGAGATGAAAAATTCCAATTCTAGGCTTATAAAGAAAAATTAAATAGTTATATTATAACAAATTGCAACTTAGGAAAATAAACGGTGATATTTTTCCTTTATTCTTATCTTCCTTGATTGGGAAAAAAAAAATAGTTATAATCCTAATATTATCTTATTTTGGTTTATATCAATGGGAAAAAATTCCAAAATGCCCATTTGATTTTAGAAATTATCAAGTGGTTGCTAATTATTACAATTTTTATCAATCATCACTCAAACATTTCAAGCAATTCTTCAATCACACCCTCAATCCCAATGCTGTTAATTTTATGTAACGACACAAGGATAATGAGGTCATCTTGCTAGTCCGTTTCAGAAGCACTCATCTTCACTTCTTGTTTTTTGCATCTTGTACCGGTCTCGCTTGAAGATATTAGAGATACGCTTTGTCAAAAGCAAATACTTATACTAGTGTAATATCCTAAATTTTCAATAGACTATGACACGATTATGTTACAATATATGTGTGTAATATGTATGTGTTGTGTTTTAATATTGTTGTAATAAAATAGTAATTGGGGATGTGAGTGAAAGATTTAAGAAGTTAGGGCCTCAAACGAGTTTTGCCTCCATCCTTATCGATATAAGCTTAAATTCTCTAGAATTTTCATAACTCCACCTTTTCTACAAAAAAGGCTCCAACACATCATCTTCATCATTTTTCTCTCCATTTTGCGAAGAAGCTGAGAAGAACAAGGAAAGGAAAGGTAATCCTCCCTTTCATCTTCAAATTCTAGCTATAGAATATCAGAAATTGAGTTGGAATTTTGTAATTTAAGATGTCTCATACCATGTATGTACTAAATTTTTATTAGGAAAGATGAATTTGATTGAGCTATGGCAAAATTAGAAGGATAGGGTGAAGTTAGAGAGCAAGAGATGAAATTTGGGTTTAAATTATGCAGGGTCCTTACACTAAGCAGTAGGGAGAACGTAAATTCCTGAAAATCACAAAGTTGTCCTCTAGTTTTGACATAAGAGTATGTAGATTTTGGAATTACTAAAAAATTCGTAGTCTATGATTGTTGGTGCATTTTTAACTGCATACTTGAAATTTAGAGTTCCCCTATTTTAAAACAAAGCCTGAGGAATCAAAATTGTCTGAAGGGCCAAATCTTTGCAAAAACATATGATTTTTGGTGTGGAATACCTTTGATATATTTTCTTTTAAACTGTGAATTTTTATTGATTTTGAAGCTTTGTAGGAATTGTGGTGATTTTTCAAAGTTAGATTGACAAAACTGAAAATTCTAACTTTAATAACAAAGCAAATGAAAACAATTGTTTTTGAATGACTAAAACTTCTTAAAAAGATGAGATTTTTGGTATAGTGATTATTGTATATGTTTTGTATTAGAATGTAAAGTTTTGTAATGATTTGATTTAAATTGAAAATTCTATAAATTTTTGAAGACGTGATGCTTAGTAAAGGATGCCGTGGTAGGAATGCTTAAATGCTAGAATAATGAGATAAAAAGGGGATTATGTTGCCAATGTGTTATGTGAACCTTAAAGTATTTTGGTTATGTTTCTAGGTTGAACTCAAGATTTGATGACGAAAATTTCATAAAGTAAGTAAGTTGAACTTTCTGAAGACACAATAAAAATGTTGTTACGCTATATATATCGATTGTATATTGTGATCATTTTGTGCTATATGTGATGAGTGGGAGGTTGCATTTTGACCTTAAGTTATAGGGTTGGAAATTATGAATTCTTGTGTTAAATGTGATGAGTTGTGATAGTTGAAAAGCTTTAAGGTTGAATGTGATGTATTATGATATTTGACAGGTTAACTTAGAGCTTCACTTTTATGATTGAAATTGGAATTATGCTACATGAATGGCATGCCAAATCTTGGGACCTTGAATGTCCATTATGTGATTGTATACACATATGCATGGGGGCACCTCTTGAAGTTGTGTGTGTGAGCTACATCTTGGGGGTCACAATGATTGCAAAGTACCACACATAACACAAAGTGTCTTATGTGATAATATGTGTGAAATGCGAATTTGTTTACTCTTAAATGAGAGTCACCTCGTGAAGTTGTATGTGTGAGCGACCTCTTGGAGGTCAAAATTTTCGCAAAATGCCACATACAATACAAAGTGACACATATGAAAGAATTGTGATTGAATGATTAAGGGGAACCCCGAACCATCAATAGAATGGGATCTAGGTAATCCGGTTTGTTAAACTAGCCTCAAATATATGATTTGAAAAATGTGATACAAATATGTGTTTTCAAATATGGGATGCTATGTCATATGTGTGTCCCTAAAGTTGTACTGAATTGAAATGTAATTTGAATGTATGAATGATACGTGGTTTGCAAAAGACGTATTAGCCAATGAATTATGTGTCTACAAGTACACATGAAGAATGTGAATGGCTTAGAAAAGTCATGTATGAAATGTAAATTGAGTTTATGTGTACATGTATATGTGAAAATAGAGGTAAAATTATAGACATGGAATTTAGATTTGGCACAGGAACGCTACATGTTTTGCATAGGAGTGCGGTCTTTAGCCGACCTAAGAAAGTTTGGGTAGAGAGTTGGCGCAGGATTACCAAACTGAAATATGCAAAAGTTGAGGAACTAGAAACTTGGCGCTGTCACACCGTTTCCTTTGCGCAGGAGTGCGAACCCTAAATTCTGGAACACTTTTTCTGACTTCCTGAACAAGTTGTTTATGAATTGCAAACCAAGAATTACATAGTAACTTGAATATTGTCGTTAAATGATACCGTAATAATTCTCAATAGCTTACTTACTGAGTTTTACTCATTAAATTTATTGTGTACTTCAGGTGATCACTAGTTGCGGAGGCTGATAGAGGATTTTTGGGCAAGATCGATAGAGTTCCCTTGACAACTACGGGCCGCCGCAATGTTATTTATTTTGTGATTATATTTTTTTTAAACCTCTTTGTTTATTATGCATATAATGATATACCGTGACTGTGACTTGGAACTTTACTCTTATAGCAATGCAAATTAATTTTTGATAAATTATTGAAATTTCTAGCAAAGTGACTATTTAATATCTCACTATGAATGTATAGAACTTCGGGTGTGACAACCAGAGAGTCCACAAACTTAATTCAGGGCCATCATGTATCAAACAATATAGAGTGACAAAATCCAATAACTGCAAAACTAAACAAAGCTACAATGCTTGTAACCAATCAAAATTTAGAAAAAATCGTATAGCAAATAAAAGCAGTTTGTCAAAACACAAAACAAATTATCAAAAGAAAGATTTGAAACATCTGAGTAACAATATTGAGGCGTAAAATAAGTTACAGAAAGAATTGGTCCATTCGCTATCAAAATGCAGCAATTCTACGGGTGGGAATTTTTTACACGACTTGCGAACACAACATGACACTACACGACACGCAAATTAGGGGGTTTGGGTTTGTCTTAATCGTGTTTGGGTTGAAATTTTCAACCCGTTTAATAATCAGATCATGTTCTGGTTGAGGGTTTGAACCCACGGGTGACACAAACCCGTTTAATGACACACGTGTTTAGTGACACAAACTTGTATAATGACATGAAACCGTTTAGTGACTTATATAACCCGAATAAAACATAATATCATAAAGACACAAATAGACAAGTTGACACGATTAAATTTTGAATCGATAAAATTACAAACACAAGTCAAAAATTAATTTCAATTTTAAACTACTAAATAGTCAACGAGATGAAATGTATAATGACATGAAACTGTTTAGTAACTTATATAACACGAATGAAACATAATATCATAAAGACACAAATTGACAATTTGACATGATTAAATTTTGAATCAATAAAATTACAAACACAAGTCAAAAATTAATTTGAATTTTAAACTACTAAACAGTCAACGAGATAAAATGGATTGTTTTTCTAAATTTAAATTGTATTGAAAGTTTGTATGAAACTTGCTGTTTAGTAGATTATTTTCGTGTTGTGGAATAAAGTTTGTTTGAGACTTGGTCTTTAGTGGACTATTTATTGTGTTCTGGATTGAAGTTTGTATGATACTTAGCATTTAATGGACTCTTTCTTGTATTTTGTGATTTGAAGTTTGTTTGAGACTTGGAATTTAGTAGACTATTTATTATATTGTGGATTGAAGTTTATATAAGACTCGATATTTAATGAACTCTTTATTGTGTTTTCAATTAAAGTTTGCATGCGACTTGGTATTTGATGGACTCTTTATTGTGTTGTGGATGGAATTTAAAGATTTGATTATTGTTATTAAAAAAAAAAGATTGAAAATTGTTATGTGTATTCGTGTCATAATCGCGTTAATTATTTAAACGTGTCATAATCGTGTTAAAATATTTAAATGTGTCAAAATCGTATAAACGTGTCTTAATCGTGTCAAAACATTTAAACGTGTCATAATCGTGTTAAATGGGTTATATTCCCGTCAAACCTGAAAATGATCTCTTTATTATTCGTGTTAGCATGTCGAGTCATGTCGCCCATTTAATAATCGTATCGTGTTCAGATTAAGTGTTTTTGACACAAATAATAAATGGGTCGTGCTTCAGTTGGGTTAATTTTTATAGTGTTATAGCTCGACACGACGTGATCATGACCCGTGAACCTGTATTCCCAGCCCTAAGCAATTCTAGTCCTAATCTCAAGATGATATTTCTCACCAAGAACTTCAAAAACAAAAGGAGTCCAATCTAACAAGGAACTAATTAGCCCAAGTCTCAAACTCTTTCAGGCCTTAAAAATAACATACCTAAAATTAAATCCAACAATATTTATAACTTCTTGATTTTCATTCAGTAATTTTTATTGCTGCATAAAAATGTCGATAATTAACGCGTAACTTGCAGAGAATTTGCACATTAATGTTGTTACACTGCTGCAACATAGTAGTGTTCCCTATTTCAATTTCATTTATTTTGAATTTAAGGATTTCCATTTGTAAAATCGTATCAGTGACGCTATAGTACTTAGTTCAACCCTTGAATGTTGCATATAAGCGCTTATAATACTAAGCAAACTCAAAATCAAGAGTCTCTTGTGCATTCCAAATGATGAATTTTGAATTGAAATCCATATATTTTGTGCTTATATACTGAACTTAATTATCAATTTCTTGACATGTATCATAGCATGGAATGGATATGAATATAAAAGATGAAATTATGCGTGCATTTTTAAATGTGGAAAGAAGATTAGAATTTTGCATGGCTCATGGCAAACCAATTATGATGGCCATTGATCTATATTCTTTATCTCGATCAAGCACGTAGCTATTTGGTAAAACTAATGAATAAATTAAGTTATTAATAAATTTGTTATATTGATTCATAAAATATAAAAATATATGAAATTTTAAAGTAAACAACATTTGATTAATTTATTTATGAAACAAAAATAAATTTTCATTTTAATTCGTTAAAAATATAATTTTCTAAACAAAAAAATTGAAAGAAATAAATGTAAACAATGAAAAATTTGAAGGTTAAGGAAATGAATTAATGTTTATTAAAAAAAAACCTTATGAATTAGTAATATAAAAAAAGTTACTGTTGAAAAAGTTCGGCTTGTTGGCTGAACTATTATAAATGTTGTGTTGTTTATTTTCTCTATTTTTTGCTTAATTTTCCTGCCACATATTTTTGTCATTTGATTTGTTAAGTTCTTGAATAGAATCGCTTCTACAGGCAAGAAAGTGAAAATGTGCAACTTATATGTACTTGAACTTGAGTAGAAACCAAAGTGGAAATCATGTTAGGATAACCTAATAATTTTGCTCTGGCGAAAAATAACAGAACTGATCTATATAAAATTGAAAAAGGCACCATTTTAGGTTCAACACCTGCCAATATCCCCTCTTCCTCCACATCTTCAAACTCGATCTGCCTAGAATTGTTGATTATTTCCTTTCAATCAATCTCACAAACCATAGTGGTTTTCTTCTTGCAAATACAACATATCCCATTAAGGAACCAATCACCGAATCCACGTACCTAACCAATTATAACAGCTTAACTTCCAATCAAACTAACTCGACCTATTGTTTCAATTTTTTTTCTGTGGAACATTGGCCATGGTTCGTGTGCCTTGTTATTACCACGTTTTTCTGGCAATGGGAATCCACACAGTCCCACATTCCTAATGTAAAAAGTATTAGGAAATGTATCAAACTAGATATCTCAAGGTATGAGTCCCACAACTTGGTTGTATGACGAGTTCATCACTTGAAGATAATTTAACCTTGTTAATTGCATGGGAATCTTTCCATTAAGCTTGTTGTAGGGGAGATCAAACGACTTAAGCTCTATCAAATTTTCTAATGATGATGAAATACAACCACTGAGCATGTGTGAAAACTTGAGTAATCTAAGTGAATCAAGTTTTTCCAAATGCTCTTGGAATTTGTCCTTCATATAGATTTTGAGACAAATCTATGAGTGTGAAAATGGTTATTATTCGAACTAATTCAATATTGAAACCTTTCCATGTCCCACTAATTGAATAATATTGAAAAACACCCATCTCACATGTATAAATGACTTGCATCATAGGGCCCATTTATCATCACAAACTTGAAAATTTGAAAATATCTTGTAGGAGAAAGACCAAAGTATTGATTCTGTGAGATGTCAAGTATTGTCAACTTAGGGAAGGGAAACATTGCATTGGAACTGCTAATTAGGCCGTGAAATTTATTTGATCTTAGAATGAGAATTTTCAATTCCAAAAGAGATGCTAACCATTGGGGAAAAGTATCATTAATCTTATTATTTCAACCATAATTTGGAACTGGCCACAATTAAAAAAAGAAAGTGATAATGGTCTGTCCAATTGATTGCCATTAAGACTCAAAAATTTAATACTAGTTATCGCTAATGATTAAGGGATGCTACCACGGATTAGTTCCTTCACAAGTTCAAGAATGAGAACAAATAAGAAGAACCCAGACATTGTGGAATTATTCCACTCAACCTAATATTAGACAAGATAAGATATGCGATTGAGCTCAAATTACAAAATGACAAAGGAATCTTACCTTTTTTTTGGGAAAGGTTACTTAGTAATAAAAATCCAAAAAA
This sequence comes from Boswellia sacra, assembly GCA_013180625.2. Taxonomy (NCBI): domain Eukaryota; kingdom Viridiplantae; phylum Streptophyta; class Magnoliopsida; order Sapindales; family Burseraceae; genus Boswellia; species Boswellia sacra. Next base: position 28,036 of record SNVD02012482.1, on the reverse strand, counting down.
ATTACAATGTACAAAAATCTGAGGGGCATACCCCAAGAATTATAAATAGGATGTAAAGTCCAACATACAATCCAACAATAAATCAAGAATAAAGTAAAAAGACCACAAACAGTCTTAACAACATAAAATAAAGGCCACAGGCAGCCTGAGCAAAGCAAGATTTCCAACAACCATAAAAGGCATAATAACAAAAGGAAAACCAAAAAAAGGTAACTAAATGGTGCAAGCATAAAGGAAAGGAAAACAAGTCTGATAAAGCAAAGCCTTAACCCTTCCTGTTCTTTTTCTTCTTAACCTTCTTTATAGGAGTAGTCGGAGTGTCCGAATTAGTATGATCAATCGTATCCGATTGATCTTCATCACTTAGCCTATTCAAAGGCTCAAAATGAGAGGGAGACAACATAGGAGATTGTCCTGCATTTATCCGCCCTAATGAACCAGATGCCTCTTGGTTGGCTGAACATTGGACAGGACCTAATAGTCTACCCTGATCTGTCGCATATGGAGATAATGAATCAGAATCTAAGACTGACTCTGTACTCAAATCTGTAGTTGCCTTAGGAGGCATATCTTGCACTGCAAAAACTGTTGGAAGAGAAACAATTTTTGAATTCTCAGCGACCTTGGTCACTTCCTTACCCTTATTTAAAGGGCTGCTATCATAGGGATTTGCCTCTTTCATATCCTGACCTAGGTTCTTTACCAGTTCCGAACAACGGTGAACAAACTGACGACAGTTAGGACTATGTTTCGGAATATATTCATATTCAACTTGAATTTGGATGGGCTCAGGAGAAAGTTTACATCTAAATTCAAAGTTCTTAACTGGAGGGTGCTCTGTATTAATAGCAAATCTTACCAGAGAAACTATTGTTTGAAACTGATAAGAACCAAAAGGAAGTTGGTAGAATTGGAAGTTTTCCTTGGAGCAAGTTGAAGTAAAGGGGATTTGCCTGAAACTTGTCAAAAAGCTCCAAGAGAGATTCTTTTGGCCAAGAATTTTGTTGTAAGAAAGATCTAAAATTTACAAATTTTTTGAGCTCCTTAAGAAAATTGGAATTCTTTTAGATTGCAGTAAGAGAATTTGAACACTAAAGTTTGGGCATGGCAAAGCTGGAATTGTCTAGTGGCACTAATGACAACCTATTGTATGAAAAGTCAATTCTTTCAAGACTCAAGAGATTTGATAACGAGTTTAGCGTTAAATTTCCACACGATAACTAGATGAAAGATCAAAATGAGCAAGGTTCACAAATTGAAACCTAAAATTTGGAATTTGACCTGTCAGTTTTTTGTTGCTAAGGCATAAAGACTGCAAAGATGGCATGCAAAATAACTAAAATGGTAATCTACCACTCAAAAAATTATAAGATAAGTCCAGTTTACCCAAAGGCAACTTAAATGACAAGGAATTTGACCCTCAAATTGGTTTCTGGAAAAATCTAGTTCAAAAAGCCGTGTGAGATTGAATGTTGATGATGGTAACTAACCATTGAAGTTATTATTTAAAAGAGATAGAGTAATTAATTTGCTAAAGTTACCAAAAACATTTGGAAGCGACCTTGAAAGAGTGTTCACTTAGAGATTTAAATTGGTTCACTATCACACCCTACACCCAATGGGTACAGAATGGAACAATAACACTTATTTATAACAACTCCAAAGGAAACTAGGACTATTAAATTTAAAAGTTTCCTAAAAATCCGAAGTCTGTATATTGTCCAACTTCGATACACTACTACACCTTAATACAGCTTACAACGAATTAGCCTAGTTACTTGCATAAAAAATAGTGATACTACAATGGATCACAGATTGCCGAGGGAACACGGTTGTCACTATACCAAAATCCTCCCAAAATCTTTAACTTGTGGATTACCTGAGGTACACAACAAGTTAGTGAGTATGAAACTCAGTAAGTAGCTAGAATTAAGAAAAATAGGCATAACACATAGAATAAAACAATTAATGGTGACAACCAAATCAGACAAAATATGGTTATTATTCAATGCTTATTCCATAAGTCACCAGTTACTTGGTTTAGAAGTCAGAAAACAATAAACACTGTGCTACGACGCAAAGGAATCACTCCAGGAAAAATGACTTTTTGCAAGGAAATATTTCGTAGCAAAAAGTCAAAATTTTGTCGCAATAGGTTTTTACGACGAAAATAAATTCGTCGCGCTCCAGTCGCAATATGTGAGTCGTAATAGGTTTTTCTGCGACGAATCTTGAATTTCTCGCAAAAAGACTTTTTGCGAGGAAAATTTTGTCGCAAAAAGCGGTATTTTGCGACAAAATATTTGTCACAAATAGGATTACGTCATGTTAACTTTTTACGACAATATAAAATTCGTCGCAAAAGATCATATTTTGCGACAAATTTGAATTTGTCGCAAAAAATTTTGTACCAAAATCGTATTTAAAACAAATTATTTTCATTGTAAATATCTTTTGCGACTATTTTTTTGTCACTGAATCCGATCTTTTGCGACAAAAAATTCGTCGCGAAAGACCTAATTTTTTAACATAATTGATTTTTTTAATAATTCATAAAATTTATTTTAATTTGTTATAAATTTGAAAATAAAACAGCAAAATTATGTCATTATGCAACATAATTCTTTGTAAGAATAATTTTATTAAATGATAACAAATTACAAAAATTTAATACAACATTGAAACTTTAGTGGTACATGGAAAAATAAAAAAAATAAAAATACAAGATAACACAACAAATACAAAACTTCATCCTCCACTTAATTTTTTGTTGCTTGATTTTATATCAATCTTCAAGTCTTCAAATGTACCCCATCTTCAATTATACCTATTAAAAACAAAAAAGAAGTAAAATATTAATTAGTAATAATTAAGGATATGAGAGATAAGTGTATACAAAAAAAAATGTTAAAGAAATAAAGAACTTAAGATTTTTAATTGCATTCCCTCTTCCAAAATACCTATTAAACAAAAAAGTGTAATATTAATTGACAATTAAAAAATAAAAAGTATATGAATCTTGTAAGTAAATATATTACAACATAAAAGAAAAAATGAGTAAAAATATTTACCTTGATAATAGTGTTAGGGAAAGAAGAGAAGTAGATAAAAATGAAAATGAAGAGGAAATTAGAATAGATGGAAGAAAATGAAGTAAACCAAAGAATTAGGTGGTGTATATATAATAAAGGCATTGATTTTTTGCGATGAAATTTAGGGATTTCGCGACGAAAAATTTGTCGTAAAAGAATTTAAAAAATATGAAATAAATAGGAGCGGGTAAAAGTCCGCCTAAAATTTTCTTTTTGCGACAAAATTTTAGTCTTTAGCGACAAAGTTTTTGTCGCTAAAGGTGTAAAAATTTTGAAATTTAATAGGCGGGAAAAAGTCCACCTAAAATTTTGTTTTTGCGACGAATTTGGATTTAAATTTTCCTCGCGAAAGACCCAATTTTGCGAGGAATTTTAAAGTGGTCGCTAAAAGTCTAAAATGATAATCTTTAGCGACGAAATGCTAATCTTTTGCGACAAAATTTTTGTCAATAGAAGTCTTTAAAAAAATATTAAAATTAAAATCTAAATATAAAATTAAAAATATTTAAATGAACCATACTTAGACTTGAATAATTATAAGTTTATTTATTAATTAAAATTTCATCCATAATTAAATTTATATAATATTGGATTGATATTAAATAATTTGATGACAAATTAATAAATAATATAATAACCATGTACAATAGAAATATAAAACATTATATGATATTTAATTATTTATTATTGAGTATTAAAATGTTAATAAAATAGGTACAATAACTCAAGAATTATTTAACAAATGTAAACAATAGTTAGACATTTATACATATGTCATAGTTGTTATATGAGGAATTACAAAAAAAAATTTCTTTAGTGATCAATAAATAATTAGTTATTGATATTATAATCATATATGTAACAAAAAGATTCCATTCATTTTAGTTATAATTTATTTTAATTATCTATTTCTTTTAAAAACACTAAAAATATGTTTTACAAATTTAAAAAATTAATTTGTGATGGAGGTAATTTAATTATTAACATATAAACTTATGTCATAATTGTCATATGTATTAAAATGTGAACAAAATACACACAAGTCAACTATCATTAACAAATGCATAATGCTTAGACATCCATACATATGGCATAATTGGCATATGCGAGTTATTAAAAATAAGTTTTTAATACTTTAATAAATAAACGATCAAATATTCATATTATAATTATTATGGAACAAATGCATTTACTTTTAGTCAATATTTTTTTATTATTTATTCCTTTTACAAATGCTAACAATTAATATTTAAAATATCTTGACAAATGCAAACCATAAGTTTGTAATAGTTGTAATTTAATCATTAGATATCTATATATGTCATAGTTGTTATTATAAGAAATTGAAAATAAGCTTTTCTAATTTGATCAGTAAATAATTAATTATTCATATTATAATCATATAAAAATGTAACAAAATTGCATTTATTTTCAAGTATAGAATGCCTTTAAATTAATTATCCATTTTTTATAAAAATAAAATTATTAAAAATATTTTTTAAAATTATAAAAAATATTTTTTTCATAGAAGTAATTTAATTATTAGACATATATACATATACATATATTACAAGTATTATATGTATTAGGAATTGAAAATTGGTTTTTGCCATTTACCAGTAAATGATTAATTATTCATATAGTAATCAATATGTAACGAATGTATTTATTTTTTGTTATAGAGTTCATTTTAATTATTTATCTCTCTTAAAATAAACTCTAACAATTGTTTAAAATATCTCAACAATTTACGCAAAGCTATACAATAAAAATTAAAAGTCTAAGAAAAATATACTGTCTAAATTAATATACTTTATAACAAAAAAATAAAAAAAACATAATTATAGGCAACATTACATGATTATTAATTAATTAATTATTTATGTTTATTTGACATATAATTAAAATTTGAAAAATAAATTAGATTTTTAGAAGTTGGATTTTTTTTCCAATCTCATTTTCATCAGTTAAAAATTAGTCATAGTAATAAGTTTATCATAATTGTAATTTAGTAGTTAGACATATATAAATCACACATAAATTAGATTATAAATAAACAATTAGCAATAAATTTTATGCTTGATTATTGGATTATTAACGATGCATATCTTACACACACACACACACACACACACACACACACACACATACCCACACACACCCATACATATATATATATATATATATATACAGAGTTTATTTTAATTATTTATCTCTTTTACAAACACTAAATTTAGAATACTTAATAGTTTTTCACATTTAAAAGCATGAATGGAATCACAAAGAGTCTTTTTTTTTTTTAAAAAAATTTATATGTATATCCAAATCACCCTACTCTATTTAAAAATTGTCAAATTTATTTAAAATCAAATTAGATTTTTAATATTTTCTTTATTCTTTTTTTTGTCATTTTTTAAGCAAAGACTTATATATTAGATGGACCACAAACAAAGAGAAGAAAAGAAAAGAGAAAAGTTATTAAGTTTTAATTTTTAAAAAATAACTTTTTGCGAGGAATTTTTTCTCGCAAAATGTCGCCTTTTGCGAGGAATCATATTTTCGTTGCAAAATGTCCAGTATTGTCACGTGTTCACAATTAGTTAACAGGGCTTTTTGCGAGAAATTTTTTCTCGCAAAAGGTTGACTTTTTTGCGAGGAATTTATTGTCGCTATAGGTCACATTTTGCGACGAATCAAATTTTTGTCGCAAAATATCCAGTATTGTCACGTGTGCATGGTAAATTAGAATAGCTTTTCGCGAGAAATTTTTTGTCGTAAAAGGTCCATTTTTTGCGAGAAAATTTTCCTCGCAAAAGGCAACATTTTACGAGGAATCATGTTTTTGTCGCAAAATGTCCCGTATTGCCATGTGTACATGAAAAATTAAAATGGCTTTTCGCGAGGAATTTTTTGTCGCAAAAGGTCAATTTTTTGCGAGAAAATTTTTCTCGCAAAAGATAACATTTTGCAAGGAATCATGTTTTTATCGCAAAATGTCCAGTATTGTCACGTGTAGTTGGAAAATTAAAATGGCTTTTCGCGAGGAATTTTTTGTCGCAAAAGGTCAATTTTTTGCGAGAAAATTTTCCTCACAAAAGGTAACATTTTGCGAGGAATCATGTTTTTGTCGCAAAATGTCCCGTATTGCCACGTGTACATGAAAAATTAAAATGGCTTTTCGCGAGGAATTTTTTGTTGCAAAAGGTATATTTTTTGCGAGGAAAATTTTCCTCGCAATAAGTCACATTTTGCGAGGAATCATTTTTTCGTCGCAAAATGTCCAGTGTTGCCACGTATGCACCGTAAATTAGAATGGCTTTTAGCGAGGAATTAGTTGTCGCAAAAAGTCTTTTTTTGCGAGAAATATAATTTCGTCGCAAAAAATGTTCATGTTGCTACAAAATTTTTGTCACAAAATCCCATCTTTGTGTAATACGTTTTGTGACGAAAAGTTTGTCGCAATAGGTCTAATCTCGTCACAAAAAATGCTTCCCTAGTTAGTCACTCGAGTTTTTAACGAGGAAATAAATATTCATCGCTAAAGGTTTTATTTTACGACGAAAAATTCCTCGCAAAATATCATTTTTCTGAAATGCTAGCTTTTGCGACGAAATAATAATTTTGTCCCAAAATGCCTCTTTTTGCGACAAATTTTATTTCGCCGCAAAAAACTTTGTCGCAAAAAACTGTTTTTCTTGTAGTGAATCCACGTAGTGGCGCCAAGTTTCTATTTCATAGCCATTTTCAACTTCCAATTTGGCGCTCCTGTGCCATCTCACTATTTTGGATTCACTTCTTACACCATTTTCTAATTATCCAATCCAACTTCTAATTCCACAAATGCCTATCTAAGGCCATGATGCATTCTTAATCACTCTCCTATGGGTAAACTCAATCATATACACTTTTCTCACATCATCACATTCCCATGTGCATTCAACAACACATAAATCATCCACATACCTTTCCCACAAGCTAGTAACATTCTTCACATGGATATCCATACACAAGTACACATTATAATTCAATGAACATTAAGGACTCACATAGCATGGTGTCGAACCAGCACATATATATCATGTCCATTTCACATAATTTGTAAGCTTCCACAGTACAATCACAGATACTTAGGAACAGCGCTCTATAATCAATTTAAGACTCAACATATCATAGTCAAATCACATATATGGGCCCATTTAACATAGTCACCTGTTGGCGGCATTTGTAGGCAAGGCATCATCGTAGTGAGTTTTTCTCATATTGCACGAATCCGCTATTATCCGAAGGTGACAGCCACATAGCCTTCTAGACTCCATCCTACCACATGGAACAATACCGATGAACACTTAAATATGTATGCTATATAAGAGCTTAATTCATCATATTGCATCAATATTGTCATTAAATTCCTTAACTTAAGCATATTAGTAGTCTTTGCATCTTTTGAATTAACTTTCTCTTAATTTTGGTTTTGTTGTAGGATTATTAAAATGGGCATAACTTTCTACTTATAGATCAGAATGGTGCAAATCTTAACGTTTTGGAAAGCTAATTGAAATATATACAAGATTGTATTTCATAATCATCATCAAATTCGAACTCTTAGTGGACCAAAAATGAGTTTGAAGTGAACCCATCTATAATCTCGACCTAGCCTGACCATGCCTTTGTATTTTGATCATATCTCTCAAAATACGTACGTATCCAAATCGTATGAATCAAGATGTTCTAGAAATATGAGAGAAATATATACGACTTTTATGAAGACATGTTATCAAAATTATCAATAATTCAATGTCAAAATTGGTGGTCAAAGTCAGTTCACTTAATTACCCTAATTGTCAAAGTTGGTGCACCTAATATTTGACAATTGTTCTTTTGTAATTTGAAAAGTTTGCCCCTAAATGCATCTATAAATAGAGGTGCCTTGTGACCTATGAGGGCATCTTGGCCTTGGCTAGAATATCTTGATCTTTGCTGGGATCTTGTATTGCGTTTTTCTGTCTTGTGTGTTTATGCTATTAATAAATCTTCTTTTTCTTGCATTTTGTTTTCTTTCTCTTATAATGTCTTTCTAATTTCTCTTTTACTAAGGTGAAAGGGTGAAACCCTTGATATGAGAGTAAGCATTCTCTAACCCTTTGATATGTGCTTAATTATCATAACATTATGTTATTTATTTTATATGATTTATATTTATTTTCTTAATCAATCTTGACACCACTCGTAAAGTGGAGGCCAGTCTTGATCCATTGTCGATAATCCTTGGCACATCAAATGCTTGGATCCTTTCTAGATGTCGTATGGTTTTTCCTTACAGACACGAATTTAGTTAGGAACCTTGATTTATTGTAGACATATAGTGATTGACACATTGGATGCTTGAACCCTTTTACAAGTAGTGGTATAAATATTTGTAACGAAACAAATATAATTCATATAACTAAAATAGGCTACTTATCCATATTCGATATATCAAAGATGGATCCCTTAACCTTAGCTTTCATTATTATTGTGTTAATAACTCTTGTATTTTAATTATTCTCATTTATTGTTTATGAACTTGTTCTTTACTTATATTTGTTGATATTATCTTGTCATCCGTATCATATTTGCTTACTTTATAGTTTGTAGCGCTAAAATTCCTTCCTCGTGCATCGACCCCAATCTCATCGGGTTTATTACTTCGACACTCCTATACTAGGGAGACAATCCTATTTTCAGATGCGTCAAGTTTTTGGCGCTGTTGCCAGGGAAGGTAAAAATTGGCATGCAAAATTGTAAGTATTCTCTTTTCTCATTTTAGATATTAATTTTTTACCTTATCGTGTGTTTATCTTTTCTTTTCTTTTCTTTTCTTTTTTCTTTCTTGCAGGAAAATTTCATCACGAACATCTAGTGGTAAACTTGTTAGAAAAACATCATCTTTCTTAGAAAACATGGCTGACAATCAAGTAGAAAGGTTCACGGATGAGAGGGACAATCGTTCCCAACAAAAATGATCAAAACCAACCAAGAACCCTTAGAGATTACATGAATCCAGTAAGGACTAGTGCACCATCTTGTGTAGTTTCTCCTCCCGATTCAATCCATTTCAACTTTAAACCAAGCTTTGTTCGACTTCTAACCACCTTTCATGGCCTTGATATGGAGAACCCATATTCGCACTTAAAACTCTTTGAAGAGGTATGTAACTCCTATACTGACCCAAATTACAGTATAAACACCATTAGATTAAAGCTTTTTCCTTTTTCTTTAAAAGATAAACCTAGAACATAGCTACAAAATTTCAGGTCGAATTCCATCAGTTCATGGGATGAAATGAAACAACAATTTTTTAAAAAAATTTTTCCTACCCATTGAACAAATTCTCTTAAAAGGCAAATTTCCAATTTCACTCAAAAACAAGGGGAAACACTTTATCAATGTTGGGATAGGTATAAGGAACTACTTAACACCTGTCCTTACCATGATTTTGAAACTTAGAGAATAGTTGCACACTTCTATGATGGGTTAACACCTCAAGATAGGCAATTAGTAGAGTTAATGTGTAATGGAGAATTTGGAGATAAAGACCTTGAGGAAGCAATTGACTACCTAGATTCCTTAGCAGACAAGGCACAAAATTAGGACACTGTTGGCACCTAGGAGGTACCAAGCAAGGCCCCAACCTCGAAATCCAATAGAGGCATTCACAACCTTAGGGAAGACCATAACCTTCAAGCCAAATATGCATCCCTAGCTAAAAAAGTCGAGGCTTTAGAAATGAAAAAGAATGGTCAATTAATTCTATTCAAGAAATTATCTGTCACATTTGTAATGATAATGACCATTCTACTGATGCTTGCCTAACTTTGCTGCCTTTAAGGAATGTCTCTGTGAACAAGCCAATGCCTTGAACACTTTCAAAAGGCCAAATCACAATCCATACTCACAAACGTACAATCCCGATTGGAGAAATCATCCAAATTTTAGTTGAAAAAAATTGACAATCATGCACAATCTTCACAAGTCCCCTTTCAAACACGACAAAATTTTTAAAATTCTCATGATCATGCATATGCTCCTCCTCCTAGGAATAACTTTGAAGAGACATTGCATTTATTCATTATAAAGCAAGACACTTTCAATGGTCAAACTGCTCAAACATTAGCAAATTTGTTAGTCACTCTTGCAAAATTTGTATCTACATTTAGCATCCAAGAAAAAGGAAAATTTCCTTCTCAAACATTGCAAAACCCCAAAGATCAGTCTAACCCAAATGCAGGGAGTTCAAATAATCATTATTTTACCAAGCCAAATCAGTCATGACCCTTTGCAATGGCAAGGTTGTTGAAAAACACATTCCTAACCCTTGTGAGAAAGAAGAAGAATTGATCTCTAAAGGGCAGGAAGAGGTTGCCAAATCAACACCTAGCGAAGAAAAAACCAAATCCGTATCTATGCCTCTATTTCCTCAAGCATTAGCTACACAAAAGAAGCCAACTCATAATTCTGAAATTTTTGAAATTTTCAAATAGGTGAAGGTCAACATTCCCTTGTAGATGTGATCAAACAGGTACCTTCTTATGCAAAATTTTTGAAAGACTTGTGCATTGTGAAAAGGAAATTGAATGTGAAAAAGAAGGTCTTTCTAGCCAAGCAAGTAAGTGCTATTCTTCTAAACAATAATACAATGAAATATAAGGATCCAGGTTCTCCTACAATTTCATGTGTTATTGGAGACACTACAAGAAAAATGATTATATTGGACGGTCTTAAAAGCGCCACCAATGGCACCGTCAAATATAGTCAAACTACCAAATATGCATCTGACTATACTTGGCGGTTTTTTACCGCCAAGTATAATAGGTTTAAAAATAAAAAAAAATTACTTGGCGATTTTTGACCGCCAAGTATAATAGTTTCAAAAATTAAAAAATATATATACTTGGCACTTTTTAACCGCCAAGTATTTTAAAAAAATTAATATATATATAATAGGTATTTTAAAAATCTTAAGAAATTCATAATCTATATATTTGTTACATTAACAAATTTCTCATAAAACTCCTAAGTTCCTAATGAAAGTAAAATAAGATAACAATTTTGGAATGTTAAATAAACTTTTTTGTAATCAAGGAACACAATATTTGCCATTAAAAAGTCATGTTATCATTTGAAGGTGCAACCTGGAAGTATGCAACTTTTGTACACACTTGGAACCACCACAAACGATCACCGCTTTGTTCCGAAAGAGCAGTATTTTTCAGGTGCTTCTGATTATATGTCTGAATACTAGTGCCAAAACTTCCAAGGTAATAGTCTTTAACATATTTCACATAGGCATCCTGAAGTACAGAAAAATGCACTTAGAATAACACTAAAAGCTAGGGAGAGACGTCATAAGCATCTTAATTTGTCAACTTACTGTAAGTTAAAAGGCATGGAACATCGGCATTAAATCTAAAAGATCTATTGAATCCATCAAACAAATTAATGCAAATGAAAAGGTCAAACCTCAATCACAAGGTTGATAAACAAAAACTTTTTGACAATTGCACAAGAGAAAAGCACATCTATTTGCAAGGGAAGCAGCATGATACTTAGGTGTGCATGCATATGAATATATTTTTTTTTCTTGCTCTTTTTTTTTTCTTTCCTGATAATTTCATGACCAACCCATATCATGACTACTAATTATAACAAAGGAAAGTATGACCAGTCATTTTTTGAGTCAGCCAAAAGGACATGATAGCCATAATGGCTAAATCTCATAATTTTATCCTTTACAATCCAGCTAAAACATAGGACTGATTTCACAAAATGTCCAATAAGCTAACCAGGACCGAGATCTAAAGAGATATATTTGTGAATGAACAACTGATAACAAGTGAATTAGCAAGGCAGTTAGGATTTTCCCTTCAAAGTGAAATATTAAGAAACAGAGAAAGAGTAGCAAGCAAGGGAGAGAAAGATAGCAATACCACTAAATCTCCCCCTGCCTTCTTCGCTTCAACAAGTGGGTTGTAGACTTTGTCTGGGTTTCCATATTGAAACTGAAAATTTTAACATCAAAATCATTAATGTGAAAATTATCATAAAGCAAAGAACATGAATAAGACACTATGCTCATCGCTATAACTGCTGCATCAGCTAGAAAATATAGGAAATCACCATCAATCTCAAGCTGTAAACATAGTTATATCGTCAACATCCTCAATAAGGGCCAAAAAGTTCCTCATTACTTTGTACTTGACACATGTCATGTAATTTCAATGATAGAAAGAGAGGACAGAAAACTAAACCTCAGTTGCACCAAACAAAGTCTTCACTACTTTTGCATTTGATGCAAGCCTTTTTTCCACAAGTTGAGTAGTCTCTTGTAGTGCAACTTGAAATTTAGCACCAGCTGATTCACCAATCTGCACAAAAAGGAGGAAGATTGGATTATGAGCAATTTTTCAAACTTAAGCTCAAAGTAAAGAAACTTCTGGAACATGTAAACTGAAATTTAGAATAATCAGGAACAGTGTACAGGACATATCCTCTCGGTACAAGTGGATGAATAGATTCACTCTACCTACTGATCAAATTCAGTGTAGCCGTAAACAGCAAGAACAACTGCAAAACTTGCAATACTTTCACACATTAAATGAGGAAACTTCAGGTGAAACCAAGCACTAAGAGCTCCAAAGTACAAAACACCAAACAGAAGCAAGTAGTTCACAAGCAAGTAACTTAGAGACTGTGAGTGTTAAAACTAAGTTTACACTGTAAGTTTCAATAACCACAAACAGAAGCCAATGAATGATTCTTCATGCTAACTTTGTTCAAAAAGTTGACAGATATTAGACACCAAACTCACCACACTGGAACTACGGGTAGACTGTGAAACTAAATAACCTTGCTTGAATTACTTTTCGTATGCATTTGGCGTTTCATTATAGGATCATGGTACCAAAGAACCATTGTTTGTGACATCCATAAAAGGTGTAATGGTAATACTCTTTTTTTCGTTTTTGTATAGCGATCAACCTTAACTGCAAGATAGTCTCCATTGCTATATCTTACAGTCACTAACACTAAAATTATTCTTTTGTCTCAACTCCTGCTTACTAGGGATTTGAGCAAGACTCACCTAGGAAATAGATAAAAGATGATCAGCATAAGAACATATGTATTAAGAAGGCAATCCCATATTCAGAAACTCACCCTAGCAAGTTGGTTTCCACCACCAAATTCATGAACAAAAAGTGCAAGAATAGGATCAGTTGGCAACCAACTAAAGTCCATAACATTTTCAACCTTCAAAGATTTCTTATCAATAAGGGTAAAGGTCTCAGTTTCATAGACAGAGATCATATTTTTCCCAAGTTTGGCAAAATACTTGTCCTTTCCACCAGCCCATTCAAAAAATTGCACATACCAATGTGTTAGTGAGAAAGATATCTGAAAGCCAAAAAAAAAAAAAAAAAAGAGGTTGTTCACAAGCCCAACTTTATCGATTAGAAAGAGCAATCACCTGAAAACAAGCCACGACACACCTATAACACCCTCAATTCCTCCAATTGCATATTCATCAGCACTTCCTTTAAAATCTCTCATCACTTTCCCAGTTCTCACATCAAAGATATTTATCATAACCCTTTAAATATCAAATTCAGTCCATATCAGGAATGGCTCAGATCCAAGAACAAAGAACAAACGACAAAAATAAGACAAAATAAACAAAGTAGAAACATCTTACACTTGCATCACGAGGATTGCTTGGTTCGTGGCTGCTGTAGGTAACCAAATATTTCACACAAGGGGAAAAATAAATCAGTTTAACCTGTGATTATGCAAGTTAGACTCTAAAGATCTAAAGATGAGAAGGCTATATAAAATGTCAAACAAGAACCAAAAATTAACTTGAGGATGAGCATAACGCATCAGCCGATTGAAAGTAGCAACGCCTCCCCATACAGCAGCACCCTGCCTGTGAACTGTTGCCAGGTAAGTCCCCAATGGGGACCACTGCAAAAAACTTTCAGTCCAGTTCTGTAAAGAGAAACAGTTATAGTAATAGATCAAAGCACTACTATTAAAAAGAAACAGTGACTAACTTATCTAGCATTACAAGAACAAATTTGAGATAATATAAATTGAGCAATTGGGCTTATTATGTTATAATGTCAAAAAATTTTTGGTGCACTCACAGTATGCTTGTAAACAGGCTCGGGCTTCAAATGTCTTGCATCATTCCACAAAACATTATTATCAGATCCTGCACAAATCACAAACTGATCTCAAGCTTTTTCATTAGTAAGCCATTGTTGGAGATTCTCCTGAAATCACATAGAAGTTAATAATGTCATAAGCAAGAATGGCTTATTCAGTAAGTCAAAATTAATAACTAGGCAACTCCAAAAAGAGTATTACCATTATACCCAGACAATATACAAGAACTTTTGAACCTTAAAATAGTTTCAAAACAATTATTCTACAATTCCCGTAAAAGGTTTTATCAGTTTCTTGTCACCCAAAGGCTCCTCCCAGCCAAAAAATACAAGAATTTAAAAATATATAAACCCTATGAAATTGTAAATTCATGCATCTTAGTCAATCTTTGGTCCTAATAGTACATTTTGTACTAGGAAAGATATGGAATCTCAGACCACAATAGCAGAAGAGAATTACAAGCACAATAATTTACCAAGAGTAATATTATCTGGCCACTTCAAAGTAAAAACTAATAGAGTGAACCAGAATTTTGACTATAGTTTATGAGAATTGGTTTAATGTTATCAATGAGTGAACTAACGGTAAATTTCACATTTGCCATTAACATATTAGGCAATATAGAGAGCAAACAATACGACAATCATGACAACCAAAGGACAGGTAATCCTCGAAAAAAACTGCATACAGGCTGAGCTTAAATAAATAAATACATAATTGCTCAAAATAGTTAATATTCACGAGCTAGAAAATAATTAACATTACTCTACCAAGTTATTCACAATCTCAGTCCAGAAAAAGTATACAAGCAGACCACAATAAAAATAAAAATTACCTAATTAACCAAATCTTTTTTTTTTTGGAAAAGTTACTTAGTAATGTAAATCCAAAAAAATTATAGGGTACAAAATTCCGAGGGGCATACCCCAAGAATTACAACTAGGACGTAAAGTCTAAATATACAATCCAACAATATATAAAAAATAAAGGCCACAATCGGCCTAAAACAAAGTAAAAAGGCCACAAATGGCCTTAACAACATAAATAAGAATTGACCACAAACGGCCTAAAGCAAAAAATACAAGAGCTTTAACCCTTCTTGTTTTTCTTCTTCTTACCCTTCTTTACAGGGGTAGCTGGGGTTTCCGAATGAGTATGATCAATCCTATCAGATTGATCATCATCGCTTAGCCTATTCAAAGGCTCAAAACGAGATGGAGAAGTCTCCGGAGGTTGTCCTGTATTTATCTGCCTTGACAAAACAAATGCCTCATGATTGGTAGAACAGTAGATAGTCCCCAAAAGCCTACCTTGGTCGGTCGCAAAAGAAGATAGAGTGTCAGAATTTGAGTCAGACTTTGCGCTTGAAACTATAGCAGCCTTAGAAGGCACAACTGGCACTGCAGAATCTGATGGAATAGCAACAAGTTTTGAACTCTCAACGACATCGATTGCAACCTCACCCGAATTCAAGGGGGCACCATCAGAAGGGGTGCTATCAGAGGTGTTGGTCTCATTCTTATCCTGAACTGAAGTCTTTGTCGGTTTCGGACAACGGTGACTAAACTTACGACATTTGGAGTAACGTTTTGGAACCCACTCATATTCAACTTGGATTTGGATGGGCTAGGGGGAGAGCTTGCACCTGAACTCAAAGTTCTGAATCGGAGGGTGTATTGCATCAAGAAGAACATATACCCTCGCATACTCTAATCTGGAGAGGTCAAAAGTCATCTTGTCAAGAGATAATGGTATTCCAACCATGCTAGAGACAACGCTAAGGCCTTTGGTTGTCCACAAAGGAAATGGCAGGCTATATAAACGGATCTAAATAGGAATCCTCTTCCATTTGATTCGTATTAAAATCCAAATACGGGTTCCATGGTTGTAAGACAATTGCTTTACCTGCGAACATCCAGGGACCGCGAGCAATGGTATCATGAGCCTCATCCTCAGTTCGGAAGCGAAAGATGAGAAATCCCTTATTTGTGGAGCGGACGTCCTCTAGACCGCTAGATTTCGATGCATGCATCGCCATCGAACGTGCAGCATGGAAGGGCATCACATATCCTGGGAAGAAGCTCATAAGACATCGATGCTATTTGGCCACATTCTCGTCGACGATCTCATCCGGGATCTCAAGGACTATACCCGCTTTCTTGGGGGTAAACGGGATCAGTTTGCATCGAGTATTGGAATTAGTGATCCTGATTTCACTAGCCTAAGAGTCAGTAGTTGACTTGGGTGGGTCCATCAATCACAAATCACATACAATAAATATCTCATCAAAAAAGATAAGGATAAACGAAAGCAATCGGGCACCAAAACGAGGCAGGCTTGCGAGTTCGTGGTCTCCTCTTTTAATTGGCAATCTGTAAGGAATCAGGAAGGCAATCTAGAAGCAAAGTTGCGTGGAATAACCTAAGCAACAATCTGGTCGGGGTAATGAACAGTGACTACCGAAAGAACAGTGATCACAGTGATGAATAGTACCAATCGAAAGGGAAAAATGCGATTTGTGGGTGATGCAACAGGAATCTGACGATGGTGCCAAAGGAAAGGTTGATCAGCGAGGCCCGATCTGTAAGGTGGTGGTGGAGGTGAGATGCCACTCGCCGATTTCTGGTGAAATGCCGGTAGATGAATAGTAGTTTTGAAATTTTGAAGCCGCGGACAGGGGTGTTGCCGGCTGAATCAGGCGATGGTGATGAAGGAAAAGTTGTAGATCATGGCCCGATCTACCAGATGGTGATGGAGGTGAGTTGCCACTTGTCGATTTTCGACGAGCAGCGGTAGGTGAATAGTGATTTCCAAAACTTTGAAGCCCTGGATGGAGGTGTAGCCAGCTGATTTAAGAGGCGGTGAAGAAGGAAAAGTTATAAAACGGGCCGAGATCAACACGATGGCGACTGAGGTGATGTCCCACTCGCTTGCCGGTGGCGATGAATAATGAGCACCGAATATTGTTTTTGACGATTTTGGTCATCTTCCAGCCGAAATTTGAGGGCAGTCCAGATGGAAAGTTTTCTCAGGATATCCTGATCTACAATATATCTAAATCTCAAAAGCTGATTTGCAAGTCGGCCGGAGTGGACAGTAACTCCGGTGACCTAGTTGAGAGAAAAATTTTCTCTCCCACAATATTTATTATCCCTATTTTCTATTAACCAAATCAACCAAAATTTAAGCAATCCAATCTGATTAAGCAGTTAAATTACCTAGATGTCAGAGCCAGGGTTCCTAGCTGCTAATGCAAAGTTTGACGAAGGAGTCATATCTACAAGTCATACAAGAGTCTTACTTGGAGGCGTGAAGAAAGGTGTTGCGACATCGAGCTGGAGCCGTGGTCTGCGTGGAGGTCCTGCGATAGCGAGCTGGAGGCGTAGCCATCTTACGACATGAGCTGGAGACGTTGCGATCCTACTACAGCAAGTTAGAGGCGTGGTGGTCTTGCAATAGTGAGCTGGAGGTGTGGAGCTGCTGTGCCTGCGATGCTGGAGTTGCGACAGCAGAGATGCTGGAGCGTTGAAGCTTCAACGGTGATCTAAAACCGTGGAGGTGCTGCGAGCCTGTGACGAACACTAGAGGGAGCTGCGGATGGCCGAATGGTCTAACGGTGGTGCTTTGGTTTATGGATTTAAACAAGAAGGAAGGAGACAGCCGGGAAGGGAATATGGTTTAGGTATTAGGAATTGTTATGTTTATATAGTCTAGTAAAATTACGTGATTTTCTAAAACATTATAATTTATCATAATCACCCCTAAAAAGTATTTGTAAGTTTAAATACTTTAATTTTTTTCATATACATTCTAATACTGTGCAGGGCAGGGTGGGTCAAATAGGGCTGAAGAGTGGACTCGGACCCGCCCCGCCCCGAAAGGCTCAATATTTTTACAGACCCAAACCCGCCCCTAAATTTTACATAAATTTTAGAAATCACATACTTATCACTATTTAAAAAATATGATAAATATGTGATTGAATAAAGACAAATATGACAAATATGATAAATAAATGGGTTTGACTTCTAAACCAATGTTATACTTCTCACTTTTTTAAAAAACTGCCAAATAAAAAAAAATGCAAAGTGACAAATATGAAAAATATTCTTGTAGTGAGACCATAAAATTGAACAAGCTTTACTTGATCTAGGTGCTAGTGTAAATTTGCTTCCATACTTGGTTTTCCAAAAACTCAATCTAGGTGAGTTAGAACCGAATTCTGTAACTCTTTTTCTTGCTGATAGATCAATTAAAGTACCAAGAGGAGTAGTAGAAGATGTGTTAGTTCAAGTTGATAAATTCATCTATCCAGTAGATTTGATCGTCTTGGACACACAACCAGTGGAAGTATACAATTCAATTCCTGTTATTTTAGGGCGTCCATTTCTAGCTGCCTCTAATGCTTTGATTAATTGTAGGAATCGAGTCATGAAGCTATCATTTAGGAACATGACATTAGAACTTAATGTTTTTAATATGTGCAAACAACCACATGAAGAAGAAGATGAAATTGAGGAGGCCAATGTGATTGAAACTATTGTAGAAGACCATATCCAAAAAGGGAGTTCTTCTGACCCTTTGAAAACTTGTTTAGTGAATTCGTTACAATCAAGTATGGATTTAGAGTCTGATCTTTCTGATATATGTTCTTTATTAGATTGTGCACGGGTGATGGAAAAAGGCTCAAAACCAAGATTTGAATAATTGGGGCAAATGAACGAAAGCAAGGAAGAGGAAGCTCCCAAGTTAGAACTAAAGCCCTTACCTGAAGTATTGAAATATGCATATCTTGGGGAGAATCAGACATATCCGGTGGTAATTTCTTCATCCTTCACAAGCAAGCAACAAAGTAAGTTGATACATGTGCTTAAAAGGCATAAAAATGCAATAGGGTGGACTTTAAAAGACATAAAAGGCATTAACCCTTTGATTTGTGCACATAGAATACATTTAGAAGAAAATGCCAAAACATCCCAACAACCTCAAAGGAGATTAAATCCCTACATAAAAGAGGTCACTAGGGCTGAAGTTCTCAAAAAACTTGATGTGGGAATTACCTACCTTATTTTTTATGGTAAGTGGGTAAGCCCAACACAAATAGTACCTAAGAAATCTGGAATTACAGTAGCCAAAAATGAAAAAGGTGAATTATTACCAACTTGATTACGCCCAAAATATACCGCGGTTATTGTAGTATAGGTTGAGGTGTCGTATCCACAAGGAGGCTTTCGACAAAATTGGTTGGTAAAACAAAAATATTAAAAAGATAACAAAGATGTAAAATTTAACTTTAAAGTGATTGGTTCTAAAGATATTACAATATTTAATAATTGAAAACAATCGATGGTAATTAAGAGGTAAGGCATCGAGAATCATTTATATGTTTTGTAAATCTAATCCCCACTTTGATTCAACAATTATAACTCAATTGAAAGTTTCACATCCCAAACAATCAATCGGAAAATATGTATAGTATAGCACAATTAATAAACACATGTATTTGATATGCATAAACTCTTTACAAGTAATATTTATCAACAACATTCATCCTTACAAGTTATCCAAGAGCGACAATATATCACATGACAATATTGCAGTAAAAGATTAACTCATAAAACGAAACTACCAGTAACAATTATAATTCAACACGAATCACATAAAGAAAGCATGACTGAATTTATATGAAATTGAGAAGTATAATTTCTGGATTTAAAAAGAAATCACAAGATGAGAAAGAGTTTAAAACATAACAAACATACATACTTTATAGCCCTTGAGGAAGAATCAAAGTGGAGAAGTAGACAAACTACACATATAATTTCATCTCTAGTCTTACCAAGAGTTCTAGCCTAACTTACAATTCATTCCCATCATTTGTAAAGAGAAATATAAGAGAGAATTGTAATACACAATGATATAATGAAATTCTCAGCCTCCCCCATTCAACTCCTCAAGTTGTCCTTATATAGGTGATGAAATGGAACTATTATACCAAACTTTCTACCAATTCTTCCACATTTTCGTCTACCAAACTTTTTATCAACTTGCAGCACGTTTTTGACTTTCAAATTGATTGAATTGAGCTTTGTGGTAAACATGAAAGTTGTAGCATTTTGTCTCAGCTTTCCATAGCCATCGGATTCATGCAATTTGGACAAGTATTCTCTGAGATATGGTCCAAATACCAAACATTGGTCAACTTTCCACCAAACCTTCCACATTTTCGGCCACCAAACATTCCACCAACTTGTAGCAGATTTTTGACCACCAAACTGATCGAATTGGGCTTTCTGGTAAACATGAAAGTTGTAGCATTATGTCTTAGCTTTCCATGGCCACTAGATTCAAGCGTTTTGGACAAGTATTGGCTGAGATATGGCCCAAATACCGGACATGGGTTGGGCTGAGCAACAACTACAATTTGGTTTTCTTGTGTCTCAATTTCGGCCCATCAAATGTTGGATTTGGGCTTTTGATTGTTCTTCAACTTTGTGTAAGATTGAGTCATGTTGCTCCAGGTTTAAGAATCTGTTCATTTTGATCCATAGATTGAGAGTTATGTCCATTTTATAATCCTGTAAAATGATTTCCATTAGTCACAATTTAGGGACAACACTTTATTTCAAGATAAAGACTAAAGAAAATGCAAAAGAAATGAAACAAATATAAAAAAGGCATAAGCAAAATAATTATGCTAAAATATCATAAAAGTTTTATAATATTGACCAATTAACATTAATTATTTATGCTTAACAGTGCACTTTCATGCGTTTATCACAATCCCCTGCCAGCTTATTGCTAGTCCCTAGCAATTCAAGCGTCAATGAAATATGAAGAACTACTTCAGCATTTCAAACAAAATGTCAATTCAAGATCACGATTGCTATAAAGGTTATTTCAATCATAACTTCCAAAACTGAGTACATGTGAATCAAGCCAAAACCTTCTTACCACGAACCACAACACATATAGCCTTGAAAATTACTCCATGTAAAAGCCTCAACTCCATATCCTCACGGGTAAATAACTGTTTAAAAAGGCTAAGATCTTTCTCATGGAGTTGGAAAACAGATAAGCACTCAAGAAAAGGTCACATTTAAGGACAGACAGACAAACTAACATTGATCCAAAGATAGGAAAATCAACTGTTTAGAATACCATTCTTACAACATACCAGCTTTAGGACTTCATTCATCTTAAATGAACAAAAATAAATAGAGCTTGATGAGCAAGACTGCTTCATAAAACTTATGTCTTCTAAGCTTGAATGAAGACATTATTGAATTGAACTGACTTCTCTTTTTTTTTTTTTAATGTCTTCTAAACTTGAATGAGACATTATTGAATCGAACTTACTTTTTTTTTAACTTTTTTTTTGTTTTTTTTCTTTTGTTCTTTTTTTTTTTTTTTACAGAATTGAAATTTCATTTTGAATCGTCCTTTAGCTGAACAATAAAATAATCCCTCAATCTGAGAAATGACACTCTAAACAAAGATTAATCAATTCAAAGGATCAATAAAAGTTTATAAGTTGTTTTGTCAACCTCTCCACTCACTCACAAAAGATATATGAGATTACAAAAATGTAAACTTAAACATGGGAATTCTCTTGGCTATATACGTTTACCACAAGGCTTATCATTGTACTCAAAATAATTTCAGAAATCAGTCTTTGATAACCTAAATAGAAAAGATGACTCAAATCAACAATTTTGAAATCATACCTAGATAGAAAAACAAACTCATTTACACAAGAATTACCGAGAACACATGCAATAAATAGCTGTGCAAGAAATACAACTTAAAAATAAAAACAAATCAACTAGTTAGAATGCGTTATCAAAAGGTCAAAACTATCCTCCCTACTCTGCCATTCTTGATCTAATAGATCCAGAATGCGTCTCAAGAGATAATGAACTCTTTACTCCGCCATTCTTAGACCAATAGATTTTTTTTTTTTTATAATACAATGCAAAATTTGACATATGTCTACTATCTACCCCCAACAAGATCGAAACATTGTCCTCAATGTTTAAATATAGAAAGAGAAAGTATAGGAGACATCACCTGAAGCTTCATTTATTCAAGAGAAACAAACAAACCTGAAAGACACTGAATCAAAAGAAAAATGTTGTGAACAAAGCCAGGAGTAAGAAAAGTTATAAACGAAGTGACAGATCCAATTTGCTCT
Source organism: Boswellia sacra (assembly GCA_013180625.2). Taxonomy (NCBI): domain Eukaryota; kingdom Viridiplantae; phylum Streptophyta; class Magnoliopsida; order Sapindales; family Burseraceae; genus Boswellia; species Boswellia sacra. The sequence goes on along the minus strand of SNVD02012482.1, from coordinate 5,548 downwards.
TATTGCTCATTCCCACAAACCAGTCAATTTGAGATACTTCAGGGTCAGGTTCAGAAACAAAAGCTTGCAATTTATCAATTAGTTCATCGACAGTTGAGGCAGAAACAAGGATTCGTTGTGCTGATTGTGAGATAAATCTCTGCTCCACAGCTTGATTAACAAAACACAATAAACAATCAAAGAAATTATTGACATTCAACAAACCTATGGGTTTCTGGTGGATATTGAGTTGGGCCCAAGAGACAACTTGAAAGATTTCTTCCATTGTTCCAAAACCTCCTGGTAAAGCAATAAAGGCATCTGCATTTACAATCATACGAGCTATGCGTTCATGCATGGATGATACCTGTAATTCCTCTCCAACTGTTTTCCCAGTGATGTTAACTAAAGGTTTAGGGATAATGCCTAAAACTTGACTTCCTCTTGAGTATGCAGTTGTTGACACACACCCCATTAACCCACGATTACCTCCCCCATAAACTAAATGAAGTTTTCTTTCAGCTAAAACCTTACCAAGATTATGAGCTGCTTCCATAAAAGCTATATTCTTACCAGGCTGAGATCCACAAAATACACAAATATTTTTGAATCGACGAGCTGAGGTTCCCTCCATTTTGATACAACTCACTAAGTATATACAAATGAAGAACATGAGATGTATTTATAGAATCCAAAAAGGTATTACAATAATGACATCTATATAGGTAGCTCAACTGTTTATTTGAAAAACGTGAAAGATAAAAATAAATAAAATAAAATAAAAGTAGGCATTCAAAAATAACGGCAAGCATGCATATGCACAGGTAGTTGTGATTGTGGCTCACATCTTCCTCTGGTTTTACGTCCAGTAACAGCTTAAACACCTTCTATGAGTTGGGGATATGCTTCCCATCCAATTTTCTTATAAATTGGTAAACAGGGTCGTTTTGAGTCAGATTCCCGAGACTATAGCGTTCTCGCTCTTCTCGAAATTGTGTCCATAATCTTAAAATCTCTCGATGCACAAGTCCACAAGAATGCGTCTCAAGAGTCAACAAGACATTATCTAGAGACTCTTTACTCAGTCCATCCTTAATGAACTGAATCTTATCTTCTCGATTTACAGACACATATCCTAAAGAGCGACATCGCTTGTTACAGGTCCATCGTGCACATTTGTGACAAACTTGTAATTTATTTGCTCTCCGTTTTTTTGAATAAGAGCTTTTACCCAAACCAGGCATAAAAGAAACAAGAGTTTTTGAACATTCACCAGATAATCGAACTTTGGCTTCAATTAACCACCGTACATCAATAGGTAAACCCATAAGCATCAATAATTTTAGCCTCTCAAACCGTGCCTTGTAAATTTTGAGTAATGCATTTGGAGGAAGAAAAGGAAAATGTTTATGAAGATTTGAAAGAATCGTATCCATTTTGAAAGAAAAGATGAATGCACTTTTTTTTTTTTTGGGTTACAGTTTTTAGGGAACTGGAAAACCGACTTAAATAATCACGGAGTACCGTATCCACCACTTAACCGGGAAATGAATAAAAACACGCAAAAGAAAATTAAAAAAAAAAGAAATTATAGGACAAACATATAATAAAACCAAGACAACGAGTTAATGAAAAAAAAAATAAAGTTAAGATATGGTACAGAAGTTAAGATATGGTACAGACAGATAATAAAAGCAAAGACAACCAAATAATAAAAGCAAAAACAAAGTCAAAATATGGTACAGATAGATCAGACAGATAGAACCTGATTAATTACGATAGACAGGAGGCACAAGAGAGATCTCCTCGAGACATATAATTTGGCTTTCCCTTTCCACATAATTTTTTAATCGTTGCCCATTAACTTTGAAAATTCGCCCATCGGTGGGGTCCTCAATCTCCACCGCTCCATTGGGAAAAACGTGCTTTACGACAAATGGCCCAGTCCATCGAGATCTCAACTTTCCAGGGTGTAAATGCAATCGAGAATCATAAAGATAAACTCGTTGATTTAGCTCAAAGTTTTTCCTCAAGATTTGTTTGTCGTGAGCCGCTTTCATCTTAGCCTTGTAAATCTTGGAGTTGTCATAGGCATCATTCCGCAATTCTTCTATTTCAGACAATTGTAACTTTCTTTGAAGACCTGCAACACTCAAATCAAAGTTAAGGGCTTTAACAGCCCAATAAGCTTTATGTTCTAACTCAACAGGTAAATGACAAGCTTTCCTATAGACAAGGCGATATGGAGACATTCCTAGGATAGTTTTGTAAGCAGTGCGGTAAGCCCATAATGCATCAGAAAGGTGTAAAGACCAGTCTTTGCGATTCGGGTTAATAGTCTTTTCTAGAATCTGCTTGACCTCCCTATTTACGAGTTCAGCTTGCCCATTTGTCTGTGGATGGTATGCGGTGGAAATCTTATGAAGAACACCATACCTACGCATCAAAGCTTCAAAAGAACGGTTACAGAAATGTGTCCCTTGGTCACTGATGATGACACGTGGCGTACCATACCTAGACAACACATTTTCTTTTAGGAACTTTACCACTGTTGTGTTATTATTAGTACTATAAGCCACAGCCTCCACCCATTTGGACACATAATCAACAGCTAGAAGAATATAAAGATAACCAAAAGATACTGGAAAAGGTCCCATAAAGTCAATACCCCAACAGTCAAATATCTCAATAACAAGAATAGGGCTAAGAGGCATCATATGATGGCGAGATAAAGCACCCAACTTTTGACATTTTTCACACGAACGACAAAAATTGTTAGTATCTTTGAACAAAGTAGGCCAATAGAGTCCACACTATAAAACTTTTGCGGAAGTCTTTTTAATTGAGAAATGACCACCACAAGCAGCACTATGACAAAAGTTTAAGACACTAGCAATTTCATTGTCAGGAATGCAACGCCGCATAATTTGATCAGCGCAATATTTGAAAAGATAAGGATCATCCCAATAAAAATTACGTACCTCAACCAAGAACTTAAGCTTATCTTGTACACTCCAGTTAGATGGAACTTCTCCACAAACCAAGTAATTTACAATATGTGCATACCAAGCTACCTGGCTTACAGTGAAAAGATGTTCATCTGGGAAATCATCTTGAATGGGTTGAACATTGGTGGAATCATTGAACTCAAGACGAGATAAATGATCTGCTACAACATTTTCAACACCCTTCTTGTCCTTAATGGTTAGATCAAATTCCTGCAAAAGAAGAATCCACCTAATTAGACGGGCCTTAGCATCCTTCTTAGAAAAAAGGTACTTAAGAGCTGCATGGTCAGTGAACACAGTGATAGTTGAACCAATTAAATAAGAATGAAATTTGTCCAAAGCAAAAACAACAGCTAGTAATTCCTTTTCAGTAGTAGAATAATTCATTTGAGCATCATTCAAGGTCCTACTAGCATAGTAAACTACAAAGGGTTTGCCCTCCCTTCGTTGACCAAGGACTGCTCCTACAGCATAGTTACTAGCATCACACATAATCTCAAATGGAAGGTTCCAATCAGGTGACTGCATAATGGGAGCGCTGGTGAGTTTGGCAATTAGTGTCTGAAATGCTTCCTCACAAGCTTGAATCCATACAAATTCAGCATCTTTTAATAAGAGGTTACACAATGGTCTAGATATAAAAGAAAAATTTTGTATAAACCTCCTATAAAAACCAGCATGCCCTAGAAAAGATCGGACATCTTTTATCATTTTAGGTGTAGGTAATTTAGAGATCAACTCGATTTTAGCCTTGTCAACCTCCATTCCTCCTTCTGAAACAATGTGTCCCAAAACAATCCCAGAAGACACCATGAAATGACATTTTTCCCAATTAAGCACAAGTCCTTTTTCTTCACGCCTACTCAAAACAGATTTTAAGTTAAGTAGACATGAATCAAAAGAGTTACCAAAAACAGTCAAATCATCCATAAAAACCTCCATGCATTTTTCAACCATGTCTGAGAAAATACTAAGCATACAACGTTGAAAAGTAGCTGGTGCATTACATAATCCAAATGGCATCCTACGAAAAGCATAAGTACCAAAAGGGCATGTGAAGGTAGTCTTATCCTGATCCTCTATAGCTATCTCTATCTGGTAATATCTTGAGTACCTATCAAGAAAGCAATAAAAAGGATGACCAGCTACACGTTCCAAGATTTGGTCAATAAAAGGCAATGGAAAGTAGTCTTTTCGGGTGGCTGTGTTTAATTTCCTATAATCAATGCACATTCGCCATCCAGTTACTACCCTAGTTGGAACAGACACTCCTTTATCATTTTGAATCACAGTTACTCCAGATTTCTTAGACACTACCTATGTTGGACTTACCCATTGACTATCAGATATTGGATAGATTATACCCGTATCTAATAGTTTTAAGACTTCTTTCTTTACCACTTCTTTCATTGTTGGGTTAAGTCTTCTTTGGGGGTCTCTACGAGGTTGGGTACCTTCCTCTAAATGGATTCTATGGGAACATATTAATGGAGAAATACCTTTAATATCAGCTATAGTCCATCCTAGTGCAGACATATGTTCTTTTAACAAGTTTATCAATTTTTCATCTTGTTCAACACTAAGTTCTGAAGAAATAATAACAGGAAAGGTATCACCTGCTCCCAAGAATACGTGCTTCAAACCTTCGGGCAGTGGGGAAAGTTCAACTTTTGGTGCCTCCAAGTTAGAGGGTTTTGGCTTCTCTCCTCCACGAGGCAATTCTTCAAAGCGTGGTTGCCAAAATCGAGTCCTTTTATCCTGTGAGTCAAAAACACCAAACACATTAGTCGAATCATCAGGATAAAATAAATCTTCAAAATCAGAATTAAGAAGGTGTTCTAAAGAGTCAGAATCCTTTTTTTCTATAAGCCTCATCTGAGATAAGTGTGCCTATCATGAATGAATGGTAGCAGTCGTCCTCCTCTCGTGGTTGTTTTCCAATATGGAAAATATTCACCTCAAGAGTCATATTCCCAAATGATAACTTCATAAGACCGTTCCTGCAATTAATAAAAGCGTTAGCAGTGGCAAGAAAAGGTCTCCCTAAAATAAGAGGGATGTTGGACTCCATATTGACTACAGACTGAGTATCCAAAACAAGAAAATCAACAGGGTAATAAAATTTATCAATCTGTATTAGAACATCTTCCACTATTCCCCGTGGTTTCTTGATTGATCGGTCTGCCAATTGTAGAACTACGGATGTGGGTTTGATCTCTCTAAGTCCTAATTGTAAGTAAACAGAATAGGGCATGAGATTGACACTTGCTCCCAAGTCTAACAATGCTTGACTGAATTCATGTGTCCCGATCTGGCAGGAAATTGTAGGACAGCCTGGATCTTTGTACTTGGGTGGCACTTTTTGTTCAATTACCGCACTTACCTGTTTCATCAAGAATGCAGTCTTCTTGACATGGTGCTTTCTTTTGATGGTGCATAGATCCTTGATAACTTTGGCGTAAGCCGGAACCTGTTTAATTACATGCAATAAGGGAAGATTAATCTTAACTTGTTTTAAGTGTTCTAGAATCTCACCTTGAATTTTCGAGTTTTTCCCATTA
>SNVD02012478.1:0-66925 GCA_013180625.2 Boswellia sacra | reverse complement strand
AGGGCTTCAATTCTAGCTTGGGAGCTTCATCTTCCTTGCTTTCATTCATTTGCCCCAATTCTTCAAATCTTGATTTTGAGCCTTTTTCCATCACCTGTGCACAATCCAATAAAGAGCATATATAAGAAAGATCAGACTCTAGTTCCAGCTTGATTCTAATGAATTCACTAGAGAAGTTTCCAAAGGGTCAGAAGAACTCCCTTTTTGGATATGATCTTCCACAATAGATTCAATTACATTGGCTTCATCAACTTCATCTTCTTCTTCATTTGGTTGTTTGCACATATTAAAAACATTAAGTTCTAATGTCATGTTCCCAAATGATAGCTTCATGACTCCATTCCTGCAATTAATCAAAGCATTAGAAGTAGCCAGAAATGGACGCCCTAAAATAACAGGAATTGAATTGCTTACTTCTACTGGTTGTGTGTCCAAGACGATAAAATCCACTGGGTAAATGAATTTATCGACTTGAACTAACACATCTTCTACTATTCCTCTTGGTACTTTAATTGATCTATCAACAAGCAAAAGAGTCACAGAAGTTGGTTTTAACTCACCTAGATTGAGTTTTTGAAAAACCGAGTATGGAAGCAAATTCACACTAGCACCAAGATCAAGTAAAGCTTGTTCAATTTTATGGTCTCCAATAACACATGAAATTGTCGGACAACCTGGATCCTTATATTTCACTGTATTATTATTTTGAAGGATAGCACTTACTTGCTCAGCTAGAAAGGCCTTCTTTTTCACATTCAGTTTTCTTTTCACAGTGCACAAGTCTTTCAAAATTTTTGCGTAAGAAGGTACCTGTTTGATCACATCAAGCAAGGGAATGTTGACCTTTACCTGTTTGAAAATTTCAAAGATTTCAGAATTGCGAGTTGGCTTCTTTTGTGTGGCTAATGCTTGAGGAAATGGAGGCACAGATGAGGATTTGGTTCCTCTTCGCTAGGTGTTGGTTTGGCAACCCCTTCCTGCCCTTTAGAGATCGATTCTTCTTCTTTCTCACAAAGGTTAGGAATATGTTTTTCAACAACCTTACCATTGCGAAGGGTCATAACTGACTTGGCTTGGTCAAAATAATGGTTATTTGAACTCCCTGCATTTGAGTTAGATTGATCTTTGGGGTTTTGCAATGTTTGAGAAGGAAAATTTCCCTTCTCTTGGATGCTAAATGTAGATGCAAATTTTGCAAGAGTTTCTGACAAATTTGCTAATGTTTGAGCAGTTTGGCTATTGAAAGTCTCTTGCTTTGTAATGAATGAATGCAATATTTCTTGAAGGTCATTCCTAGGAGGAGGATCATATGCATGATCATGAGAATTTTGAAAATTTTGTCGTGTTTGAAAAGGGACTTATGAAGATTGTGCATGATTATCATTTTTCCAGCTAAAATTTGGATGATTTCTCCAACAGGATTGTAGGTTTGTGAATATGGATTGTGATTTGGCCTTTTGAAAGTGTTCAAGGCATTGGCTTCTTCATGGAGACATTCCATAAAGGCAGGCAAAGTTGGGCAATCATCAGTAGAATGGTCATTGTCATCACAAATGTTACAGACATTTTCTTGAATAGATTTCAATTGACCACTCTTTTTCATCTCTAAAGCCTCGACTTTTCTAACTAGGGATGCGAATTTGGCTTGAAGGTCATGGTCTTCCCAAGGTTGTAAATACCTCTATTGGATGTCGAGGTTGGGGCCTTGCCTGTACCTCATAGGTTGCCAGCAGCAGAGCAAGTTGTCCCAATTTTGTGCCTTTTCTGCCAAGAAATCTAGGAAGTCAAGTGCTTCCTCAGGATCTTTTTCTTTAAATTCTCCATTACACATTAATTCTACTAGTTGCCTATCTTGAGGTGCTAACCCTTCATAGAAGTGTGCAACCTATTCTCCAAGTTCAAAACCCATGGTGAGGGACAGGTTATTAAGTAGTTTTATACCTATCCCAACATTGGTAAAGGGTTTCTCCTTGTTTTGAGAGGGAGAATCAAAAAATTTGTCTTTTTAAGAGAATTGTTCTATGGGTAGGAAAAAAAATTTTCAAAAATTGTTGTTTCATCTCATCCCATGAACTGATGGAATTCGACCTCAAATTTTGTAGCCATGTTCTAGCTTTATCTTTTAAAGAAAAAGGAAAAAAGCTTTAATCTAATGGTGTTTATGCTACAATTTGGGTCAGTGTAGGAGCTACATACCTCTTCAAAGAGTGTCAAGTGCGAATATGGGTTCTCCATGTCAAGGCCATGAAAAGTGGGTAGAAGTCGAACAAAACTTGGTTTGAAATGAATTGAAAATGGATTGAATCTGGAGGAGAAACTACACAGATGTGGGCACTAGGTCCTTACCGGATTCAGTGTCTCTGAGGGTTCTTCGTGGTTTTGCTCATTTTGTTACGAAACGGTTGTCCCCTTCATCCGTGAATATTTCTTCATGATTGTTGGCCATGTTTTCTAAGGAAGATGATGTTTTTCTAACAAGTCTACCAATAGATGTTCGTGACCAAATTTTCATGCAAGAAAGAGAGAAGAAAAGAGAGGAAAAGATGAACACACAAAAAAATAAAAAATTTAGATCTAAGATGAGAAAAGAGAATACTTACAGTTTTGCACGCCAATTTTTACCTTCCCCGGCAACGGCGCCAAAAACTTGACATATCCGAAAAAGGATTGTCTCCCAAGTATAGGAGTGTCGAAGTAATAAAACCCGGTGAGACCGGGTTCGATCCACGAGGAACGGAATTTAAGCGTTACAAATTATAAGCTAAACAAATGTGATATGGATGATTCAAAGAGGTGATATGATAATATCAACAAGTATGTAAGATGGTAAGTAGTATTACCGACCATTCAAATGTAAAACAAAAAGCAAGAGGAGGTAAAACCATCCATGGAAATAGGTGGTACAACCAACCATAGTAAATTAAAGAACAATTTCATAAGGTGGTAGAACCTACCATAGTAAATAAAATAAAAAGTTCATAAACAATAGAAAAATTAAAATACAAAAGGAATTAACACAATAACAATGAAGGCTAAGGTTAGGGGATCCGCCCTTGATATTTCAAATAAGGATAATTAACCCATTTGAGTTATATGAATTATATTTATTTCATTACCAATATTTATACCACTTCTTGTAAATGGGTTCAAGCATCCAATGTGTCAATCATTATATGTCTACAAAAAATCAAGGTTCCTAACTAGATTCGTGTCGGTAAGGAAGAACCATACATCATCTAGAAAGGATCCAAGCATTTGATGTGCCAGGATTGTCGACAATGGATCAAGACCACCACTTTACGAGTGGTGTCAAGATTGATTAAGAAATTAAATATAAATCATATTGAATAAACATTATAAGATTAAGATTATTAAGCACATATTAAGGGTTAGAGAATCCTTATTATCATATCAAGGTTTTCACCCTTTCACCTTAGCAAAAGAGAAATTAGAAGAACATTATAATAGAAAGAAAATAAAATGCAAGAAAAAGGAAATTCATTAATAACATAAACACACAATACAAGATTCTAGCCAAAGCCAAAATGTTCCAGCCAAGGTCAAGATGCCCTAATGGGTCACAAGGCACCTCTATTTATAGATACATCCAGGGGCATACTTGTCAAATTACCAGGGCATAATTGTCAAATATTAGTTGTAAATATCTTTGACAATTGGGATCATTAGGCACCGACTTTGAACATCAATTTTGACATCGAAATGTTGTGAATTTTAATCACATGTCGTCATGAAAGTTGTAGATATTTCTCTCAGCTTTCTAGAACATATTGATTTGCACAATTTGGATACGTATTTTGAGAGATACGGTCCAAATACTGAGGCCTGGTCGGACTGGGCCGAGACTGTAGATGGGCTCACTTCAAGCCCAATTTTGGTCCATTAAGAGCCCGAATTTGAAGATTCTTGTGAAATGCATTCTTGTAGACAATTAAATCAGCTTTCCAAAACATTAAGAATTGCACCATTCTGATCTATAAATAGAGAGTTATGCCCATTTTACCGAACCTGTAACAAAACCAAAATTAAGAGAAATTAATTCCAATTATGCAAATGCTACAAATATGCTTAAGTTGAGGAATTTAATGACACTATTAATGCAATATGATGAACTAAACTCTTATTAAACATGCATATTTAAGTGTTCATCACTCCACCTAATTTTTACGTTAAAAACCCTATTTGCAATATTATAATATTGCTTATATACTAGATGAGGTTAAGGTATTCTAAAAGAGATAAAACTAAACTACTATTTATCTCTTCTAATTTAAATATAAATAAAAATAATCCTTGTCCAACTCCCACAAAGACTTTTATCGCCCTAAAAAAATTTTTACGGTTGTTACATCTACCTCTGCCAAAGCCTTTGCCATGGCTTCTCTATGCTTTTGGGATGATATAAGTAGATCCCAAATGCTAGCATTTGCTTGAGTTTTCTTTAATTTTTTGATCACTTGATCTTCTTCTCCCTTGGTTTATTCTTCTTTAGCAGCTTCTTTGCCTTTCTCAACTGTCTTCTCAGTTGATTTCTCCTTTACATTCTCATGATAAAATCTACCACTCCTTGTTACTCATTGGACGTGTTCTCTCTCACCTCTGAGTGTTTCTCCCTCATGTGTTTCCTCCTCAATTCTCATTTCTTCTTCATCATCACTACTAAAGTCAGCTCAAAAGTTTGGAAGGGTCTTGACTTGAGGGATGTCACCCCAAATTCTTATGAATCTCACTCCTTACATCTTCTAGGCAAGCTCTCTCTCCTCACAAAATTCTCATCTCGCTTCCCTTTCCTAGCTTGACTATTCTTCTTCGCCTTAAGTCTCTTAGGTGGTGGGCCTTTTCTAGCCCCTTTTCTAGCCATCCATTTCTTAGCAAGATGACCTTGATGGGCGTCACTTCAATTTCTTCTTCTTCTTTTTCTTCTTAGGGCTCCTCTTCTTCTTGGTCACTAAGATTCACAAGTTTGGGTTCTAAGCTTCGCTTGACCCCCTTCACTGCAATATTGGTCCATCCACCTTTCTCGTTGTGAATTTTGGCTACCAAAGGGGCGAGCTCATCTTCCACCCTCTTAATGATCTCTTTGGATTTTTCTTTTTTAGGCTTTCCAGCCTTGAGCTTCTTTGTCGAGGTTGCCTTTCTAGCAGTTTGGTCTAGCTTGGACTTCTCCATTCTCTTGGTTCTCTCGGCCCTGCTTGATCTACACTACTCGAAGGAATTCATGACTTGCTGCTCAGTCAAGCTCGACCCAATCATGTTGGTTGATGGAGGAGGCACCCTGTTATAGTTATTCAATAGGTTGCCTTTTGTGTTGGGCTCCTATGTCTCAAGGTTGAGAATCTAGCTATTGTTAATCAAATCTTGGATCTTATGGTGAAGGCAAGTGTAATCGTCAGTCTTATGGCCAGTCACTTGGTAAAGTTCGCATTTCTCATGGTGCCTCCAATTCCTTGGTAGTGGATTTGGAAGCTCTCTTGGCACCAATGGTTGCAAGATCCTTTCGGCTCTCAATCTTGCAAACATTTTGGAAAGTGGCCTTTCTAAACAACTAATCTTTTTTATGGAGCAACTACTTTCACTTCTACGTGCTTCGTGCTAGGCCCACTAGGTTAGTGGTACTGCCCTTGACTTCTTCAAGGGTAGCCATGAGTGCTTCTCTTCTGTCTAGACTTCTCTATTTAGATGCCTAAGTAATACAAAACTTCAAATGTTTTGATAGGAAAACCCGCCAGTCGATCACTGATAAAAGCATAGGCTCCATTGATCACCATCCAAACCTGGTGCTTCTCCATAAGCCTGCTGGTCATTTTAGCTGCCTTAGCCCTCCAACGAACTAGGTACTCCAAAAAAGTCTTGTTAGGCTTTTGTCTTGTCGTCTCCAAATCCCTCAACGTTACCCCCAGTTGGCTATTGTGGCGATACTGTTCCACGAATTGTTGAGAAAGTTCCTCCCAATCTTCTCGAACTCTCTTTGGGAGGTCATGATTCCATGTTACCGCATCATCCTCTAAAATTAGCATGAAGTATTTTAGTATATGCTCCTTCGTCAAAGGAGTAGTGGATATGATGTCTGCATACTGCCTTAAATGTGTTTTAGGATTCCCTTCTTCGTTGAACTTAGGCAAGTCTAGTAGACAAAACTTTGGAGGCAACTTTTGGTCTCCTATAAGCAAGAAGTCATCCAGGCCTTCGACCCCTTTTAGCCTCTTCTTCTTCAAAAGGGATTGGACCTTTTCCATATCCTTGGCCAATTGCTTGATCGATTTAGGTTCTTCATGATTGATCGGGCTCTTTCCCCTATTTTTGTCTTGGTTGGTTTCACCATCACCATCACCGTTACCCTCGAGTGTTGGCTGATTCATATGGTTGGGCCCATTCCGTAAAGCTTCAATGAGTTGGGCCACTTGCGGTTGAAGCGCGGTGATGTCAACCCTCACTTAAGCCATTTTAGCACTGTTGTTATTTGGTACAACCATCTCATCAATTTATTCTTCTTGTCTTGTCAAACGACCATCTCACCTAACCCAAGCTATAATGGGTGCAAAACAAAGGTGTTAATGTCATGCATGCATGCATGTATGCATGATATGATGCATGCTCATACAAGGGCATAGACACGCTTTCAACCTTCTAACCTTATTCCTCCCGCACACGTAAGGTTGAGTCTCTTTTTCTAGAATTTTAGGCTTCATTCCTGAGACATCATCATGGGATGTGGGAATGCGAGATTCTTTCTCCTAATTCTAAAATTCATGGTGATATTGGATTCTTTATGATTATCATAACATGGTTTTCAAAACATCATGATAACCCTAAGTCATGCACATGTTCCCATTTTTGTTCTTATGGGTGACTTGACATGTAGCATTTGTTCATGGTTTCATGAGGTTTGAGTTGACGTTATTCTAATCATGAAGAATTTCATATCCATAGACATGTCTTCCAACATGGGTTTTGGATGTTCATCCTATTGGAAATTCTAAAGTCACCTATATGGGCTTGAGTCTCAAGGGTCTAATGGTCTGGGCTCCTTCGAGTGAGAGATGCGCCCTTGGGCCAATCTCTTTTTATACCAATTTAATGTTATGTGCTCAAAGGTGGTGACACCAGCATGAGTCGTCTAGGGTTCGAATAGAGCCAAAGACTTCACATGTCAATGCCACACAGCTAGTTTTAGGCAGTTCGTGCTCATTGTGTGCAAAAGTGTAGTGATGCAAGGATTCATTATATCAATATGAGGTATTAGGATTTGGTATTCCCATCGGAATCAGCTTCTTTTATCCCTAGTGGAGTCGCCACTGTGAACGAGGCTTTCATCTTGCTAGAGCATTTGTGACCACGACACTGTGTGAAAGCCTCTTTAGAGACTTAAGGGAACACAAATGAGCCATGGACACGTCTGGAGAAAGGAGTCGCCACCCAATTATTCAATTGGGAATGAATGGGGGTAATTCGATCCCTCGCTTTAGGACCTAAATTACTCTCATCCCTTCAGAGATGGGTTCGAGAAGTTAGATATAAGCCTTTCGACTGGCCCAGATATGAATCCGACCTCCACTTAGGAAATACCAAATAAGAATATCTTGTGTTGTTACTTAGTCCGCTTAAATGGTTCATTTTATGCACGCATTCTTATTTTTATCTTTATTAAGCATGTTAAGTGATTATTCAATCAAAACAGTTATATAGTCATACAAAGAAAGAGAAAGGAGGATAGATTATATTTCTATCAAACATGGGAGAAGGGATGAGGATTACAACATTTGTTATTCAACAATAAAAATAAAACATTTCATACATTCATATATTTGAATATTCATTCTACGTAACGGTCCCTAACCATCAATGTGAGTCCACCATCACTTTATGGTATCATGCGATTACACTTTATAATATACAAACATTCATACATTCATAAATAAACAAATTATAAATCAAACAAAGTCATAACCTAGTGTCATGGCACTTCTACCTAAATTTGATAATTCTATCATGGTATTCTACCTATTGCTATTGTAGCATAATTCATATCAATTTATTAAGAATCATGGCATTTCTAGCCTAAACGTGACATTTTTAGCTTAATCGTCGCATATTCTAGCCTAATTTAAGTAATCAAAATCAATCATAGCATTCAAGAGCAAAATGGTAATTCTACCTATTATATACTATTTCCTAGCATTTATCAAAGCAAGTAAGTTTCCTAATATGATTTTAATCATGTGCTCTTAAGCATGATTCTAGACAAATTCTCTTAGTCATGATTCTAAGTATTCGCGAAGAAATTAAATTCCTAAGCATGTTTCTAAATAAGGAAAGGAAAGATGACTTACCTTGACAAGCATTTCCATCTTGCAAAACAAATTGGGTTAGAACAATTTATAATAACCCTAAACATGATCCTAAGCATAAAAATGAAATCCTAAACATGCTTCTTCTAAGCAAAAAATAAAAGAGAATAGGAAGGAAGAGAGAATTCTGCTCTTAAGACGTACCATTTCCGGGTTTAGAGCAATAGACCAACTAAAAAATTATACTAGAAAAGACTTCTCAAATTCTTGAGCTTGTCTTCAAAAGGGAGAAAGAGATGATTGTATTCAACAATCGATATGAATCGCAAAATGGAGGGAGTAAGGTTTACATAGGAAAAGGGTGCAAAAAAAAGGAAATTTTCTAAGCAAATTTTTGAAAATAAACCAGTAAGGGTCAGGCAGCCATCTGATGGACGTCTGGCCATTACCAAATAGTCGGGCAGCTGATAGATGGTCGGGCGACTGTCTAAGGGTCGGCGGCTGTCGAAGGGTTGGCCGGCCAATTTCTTTTCGACCCCTTCCTTTTTTATCATCGTTCAATGTAGTCCCTTTGAACCTTTACTCCTTAGATCACACATAACTTTTGGAATTCAACTCTGATTTGCAATCTATAAATTTCTATGAAAACTAGACACCCGTAACTTCGCAATGGTATATGAGTCACTATCAGATTCCTTCTGGATTATTTTTTGTGATTTTTCAAAAGTCAAGTATCAGTTTTCCAAACTCTTCACCAACTTCCCTTCACTCTTCTCTTCTTGACTCTCAAAGGCATTTTGGTCATTTTCTTTTCTCGAAATTCATATTCACTTTATTCTCGAGCCTCAAAAATCCAGTGTTTACAAAGTCGAGTTTGGAAATCTTCTAGTCACCAAGTAAACCTCATTTACTCAATTCTAACATCCTTCATTCGCTCATATGGCCTAGATGCATATCCCACAATAGAGCAATATCAGTTTCTGCATTTTTTGAAGATGGTATAGCAGTAGCACTAGTCATATTACTTCCTTGATGGAGGTATAAGTCGTCAACTGTCCCTTCATAACAATGAGAGCACCTTTAGCAACCTTTAAAACTCCACCTTGAGCTGAATACCTACAGCCAAGTGAGTCAAGTGTCCTCAAGGATATAAGGTTCTAACAATATCATCATGCATCTTGATTTGAACTATTCGATTTCACAAAATTGAATAAGCAAGATCATTGCCTATCAAAACAAAACCACTAACTGGCTGACAAGTGGAAAACTAGTCCTTGTTTAGACACATGTGGAATAAACAAGCTAAATCAAGAATCCATTGGTCTCTATAACGCAAATTTGACATTGATAGAACAATGTCGGCACCGAAAGAAGAATTAACCTCTCCATACCCAGATGCTTCATTAGTCTTTTCAGACTTTTCTCCTTTATTCTTGAGCTTCCAACAGTCTTTCTTGAGATTCCCCTTTTTATGGCAGTAATGACATTGAACATTTGGATGTCTTGACTTGGACCTGACTAGCCTCTCGATCCTTTATCTTTAGGTCTTCTTTCCTGATGTCTTCCTCTTACGACAAGATCATCACCTTGTGTATTATCTTCATTCTCAAACAACTTCTTTCTTAACTCTTGTGAGCTAAGGAATGATTTAACATCCTCCATGGAAATAGAATTTCGGCTATAAAGCATTGTGCTAACAAAGTGATGATCTGACTTTGGCAACAAAGATAAAAGAATTATACTTTGATCCTCATCTTCGAGCTTGATATCAATATTTTTCAAATCCATGATGATTTTATTGAACTCATCAATGTGCTACTGAATAGGTGTACCTTCCACAATTCGAAGAGTATACAACCGTTGCTTCAAGTACAAACAGTTAGTGATAGATTTTCGCCATCTGAAGAGTATACAACTATTGCTTCAAGAACAAAAAGTTAGTGATAGATTTCTTCATATACAAACTATCCATTTTGTGCCATAGCTCTACAACCGTCTTTCTTCTACAACTTCACATAGAACTTCATCAGACGAGCTCAATAAGATTGCATAATGAGCTCATTCCATGATTTCATCTTTTCCTTCTTTTGATAGTTTGCTTGCAATTTCTCTCTACCTTCTAATGCCTTTTGCAAGCCTTGTTGGACCAACAAAGCCTTCATTTTAATTTTTGAAAGGTTGAAATTATTTTTCCTATCAAATTTTTGGACATCATATTTTGTAATCGAAACTTTTGTTACCATTTTTTAAGAACTTATTGGCTTTCAAAACTCAAAAAAACCTCACTTCAAATAGTAGAGTAAGCTCTTGTATGAATAAAATACACCAAGAAAATTCCGAAGAAAGATTGGAGGGGCCACAAATGATCCCACTTAAAACCCAGACTCCTTAGACTATTATAGTCCTTTTGACAAAATTATCCTACACATGTGTTCTACCACACGTGTAGCCACTCACCATACTAAGCCAAGCTTCTGAAGTTCATAAATTCTATGATGAACAGTATCACAGAGATGAATAGTATGTACACACGAATATTATCATATACAGGAATAGTTGCCAGCCGTATACAATCGAAAGCCAGGCTTTGATATCAATTTATTGTGATAAGGATCGATTTATGCGGAAGCAAAGTGAGGTTAATAGAAAAAAAAATAAAGAAAATATCAAAACAGAGCACAATATAATTTACGTGGTTTGACTTTTAGCCTACGTCTATGGGCGACGATAAAAGAAGGATTATACTAACAAAGATAAAAGAAGGATTATACTAACAAAATGGAGTATACAAAATTGAGGAATATCACTCAAACCCAAATCCCTAATTACACCCAAAATCTCACACTTAAGATTATACTAACAAAATGGAGTATACAAAGGATTAT
The DNA here is from genome assembly GCA_013180625.2 of Boswellia sacra. NCBI lineage: Eukaryota > Viridiplantae > Streptophyta > Magnoliopsida > Sapindales > Burseraceae > Boswellia > Boswellia sacra. Next base: position 55,734 of record SNVD02012478.1, on the reverse strand, counting down.
AGCTCACAAACTATCTATAACCTCACAAGAAAACTCTCTACAAGCTCTCACAAGAGAGAAAATGATTTTAGGATGATTTGCTCTTTGGATGGCAGCTCTATTTATAGTAGAGAGAAGCCTACTAAATAAGCCAGCAATCTTGACTCTTTATTGCAAATTAGCCAAGCCTACCAAAATTACTTGACATTTTTTACAAAATGGTGTAAAAAAGAAAAATGCCTTGTGATGCCTACCATAAATTGAAGATTTGTGTCTTGAAAGAAAATGCATGTTGAATCTAAAAGTCAAATATATATAAAGTTCCACACTATTTAAGTCATATTTTTCACATAATCACAGGGAGAATATCACAGTCGCATGTCTTAATCATAACGCCATCTAGGTTATGGAAGAACAACTGCTGTACAAATTATGATTTTTAATTGATTTGAGAATTAAGGATTTAGGATTTTTAATTTGAATTAGAGTTTATGTTAATTTAGGAATAACTAAATTATATAATAAGGATAAGATAGTCTTTTTAAATTTCCTTTTGCATGATTTCTAACCAAAACTGTCAAATGATGAAAAATGTTAAACATAAAACTGTTTTAATCCATTTCTGAGTGTTAATAAGTCAAATCTTAATGTAGTTAATTATATATCCCAATAATCTTCGCTAAAGCCGTGTCTTCCATTCGCCCATTCGCCATCTTCCATTATGTCGTTTCTCATAGGAATATATGGATCTTAGAAGATGAAAAATGCCAAGCTAATAACGCTTAAATTTTTTTTTTCTTTGACGTAATAACTGAAGTTCTAGGTATTGTTGTTAGTGTCAACTGTGGCATATTGACATGTGTGATACACATGATTATTTTAGACAAACTTGTAATTAAAATATTGGGTTATATTCTTTCTTATTTTACTATTTCAAGAAGTCTATATTAGGAAGTATAAGATTCATATTGAATCTCCCCATATTAGGCTATTTTTCCAGTATCCTAGTTCACTTAGGAGTATATTTTATTTGTCCTAATTTTCTTAGGAGTTTATTTGTATGACTTCCTCTATTATTGATCATTATCATATTCTTGCTAATTGAGTTTGATTGAGATTCTACAGGATATTGGTGAGAAGAAGCAACCAAATTTCACAACATATATATATATATATATATATATATATATATATATATATATGTGTGTGTGTGTGTGTGTGTGTGTATATATATAACGTTATATGACTTATATATATGTGTCTGGTTGTAGATTCATTCGTAGCACGGGATTCTGTAACAGCAAAAACCAGAGCAGTTGATTCAGCAATTTCTAGTCTTCATCTTACCCCATTTCAAGATAGAAGAGGGGAGCTTTAACGCGAGAATGCAACTTTGATTATGTCCTATAAGAGTTTTATTCATATATGAGAGGTTGTGATTATGCATGAATTTTGTTTATGTCTGTTTGAGTTAGTATTCATCGAGAGAACTTGCAAGTTAAGTGTTTATGTAATTCAAGGTCAGATATCGTTGTTATATGTTACTTAATAGTGTGTTGTTAAGTTTTTAGTAACAGACAGTGGACAGTGTCACTAGAGTTTAAGATCTTAGAAGGATTTTGTTTTACAAAGATTAGGTCAGTGTGTGAGCGTGAGTCAGCACTATAAACGTACCTAAAGATTGTACAAAAAGAACTTAGTGAATTGTAGCTCTAAGCTGTCTGTGGACGTAGGTTTTAGTAACCGAACTACATAAATCCTCCTATACTGTTTTATATTACAGTTTGCTATTATATTACATATCACTAACCATACTTTTAGATCTTGCAATTGGTATCAGAGTAGGTTCACTGACATACAAGTGAAGAAAAATCACATTGATTTGAAGGCATGGAGCTTATACGAATGGAAGATCTAGATCATAACCACGAATTCTTGATGATGGTAATTATTCATTTTAGAAAGTGAGAATGATGATGTATATCAAATCTTTTGATGACAGGGCACAAACTAGTGTTTTAAGAGTTTAGACACAACCAACGCAATTGAATGCATTTGGAGCTTTAGAACTAAAACTTGAGAAGGAATGGACTGATGAGGAATACAGGCGTTCTAGTTAGAATTCAAAGGCACTTAATGCAATTTTTACAACTATTGATCTTAACAACTTTGGTCAAATTTCGAGATGCAAAGTGGTTGAAGAAGCTTGGGATATTCTTAAGATAAAACATGTAGGTACTGCTTCTTTTAAAAGATCTAAATTAATAAGATTGAATTCATAATTTGAGAATCTAATGATGCATGAGGATGAATCAACATCTGACTTTTAATCAAAGCTATGTCATATTACAAATTCTGCATATATGCTTGGTAGAACTTTTACATATGCAGAAACGGTTATCAAGATCATTAGGTCTGTTACTGATAAATTTGTAGACACTGAACTTTTGACACTTGATGATGAAATGAAAATGAATGTTGAGTAATAAAAATGACCAAAATGCCCTTGGAGGCCAAGAAAGGAAAGGTGAGAGTGAATCGATGAAAGGTCTCGAGCACTAACATGTGACTTTGAAAAATCACAGAAATCAATCCAGGAGGAATCTAATAATGAGTCATATACTGTTGTAAAGCTACAGATGTCTTGGTTTTTTAGAAATTTATGGATTGTGAATCAGAGTTGATCTTGAAAAGTTATGCACAACCGAACAGACAAAGGTTGGAAGGGACTACACTGCAAAGTGCTAAAAATAGAAGGGCTAAAGAGAGAACAACCGTACGGCTATTGACCAACAATAGGCCGATGGTCAAACAGCCACTTGGTGGTTTGTCAATAATCACCCGCAGTTGGTCTCTTCTTCCTCTTGAAGTCACGCTCGAGAATTCGAGATGTCTTTTCCAATTTAAAGTTTTTAAGCGTGCTATTGCTGTAAACCTAAAAATGGTATGTCTTGAGAATAGTCCTATCTTCTCCTATCTTCTCCCCCCTATTTTTCTTGCTGAGAATAAACATGTTTAGGGCTTTATGAATTGTTTAACCCTCTTATTTGTTTTGGAAGATGGATAAGCGTGTCAAGGTAAGTTCGTTATATCTTCTTTATTAGAAGGATGTTTTAGAAATTTAATTTTCTGTGTGAATGCTTAGAATCATACTTAGGAGCACTTGATTAGAAATATGATTAGGAGAACTTATAATTTCCTTGAAGCATGCTAGGAAATAGCAAAGAATAAGTAACAATTACCATATGCCTCTTTGAATGCTTTGATTGAGCTAGAATAGCTTTGATTGATATTAATTATTTGAATTAGGCTAGAATATGCCATGGTAACCATGTTAGGCTAGAAATGTCATGATTATGCTAGAAATGCCGTGATCCCTTATGAATTAATATAAATTATGCTAAAATAGAAATTGCTATGATAGAATTATCAAATTTAGGTCGAAGTGCCATGATACCAGATTATGGCTCTGTAATGAATTAACATATGAATGTATGAATACATCATGTTCAGAAGTATAATTGAAAAATTACATGATGACATGAAGTGATGGTACACTCACATTGATGGTGAGGGACCATCACTTATAAAATAATTGAATGTATGAATATATACGTAAGAGGCTTTATAGACATTAAATAGGCTCACATATAGTAGTGGGGAATTCATTATCTATTGAGTCTAAAAGTGATTGTTTATATTTGATATTCAAATGTATGATTTCTTTTATGAATGTATAGAATATTTTTGAAGTATTTAAAGTAGAATTTACTTTATTGTTGAAGAACAAGTGATGCAATCCTCTTCCCTTTCTCCCATGTTTGAAGGAAATGTAATATATTCTCCTTCCTCTTTCTATGGATGAATTTATAACTGTTATTTGATTGAATAATCACTTCACATGCTTAAAAAAATGAAAATGGAAATGTGTGTAAAATGAATTAACTTAGGTGGACTGTATATCAATATGAGGTCTTTTTATTTGGTATACCTTAGTGGAGGCCGAATTCAGATACGGACGGGTCGAATTACTCGTACATAACTTCTCGAACCCATCTCTAAAGGGATGAGGGTAGTTTAGGTCCTAAAAAGAGAAATCGGATTACCCCCATTCATTCCCAATTGAATAATTGGGTGGCAACTCCATTTCTCCAGACATGTCCATGGCTCGTTTGTATTCCCTTAAGTCTCGAAAAAGGCTTTGACATAGTGTTGTAATCGTAAACACTCTAACAAGATAAAAGTCCCATTCATAGTGGTTACTCCACTAGGGATAAGAGAAGTTGATTCCGATTGGGATACCAAATTCTAATAGCTCATATTGACATTTTGAGTCATTGCATCACTACATTTTTGCACGCAATGAGTAAGAACTCTTAAACTAGCCATGTGGCATTGGCATGAGTAAGTCTTTGGCTCCATTTGACCTTAGACAACTCATGTTGGTGTCACCACCTTTGAGCACGTGCCATTGAATTAGTATAAAAAGAGATTGGCCCAATGGTGCATCTCTCGCTCGAAGGAGTCTAGACCATTGGACCCTTGAGACTTAAGCCCATGTAGAAGAGTCTAGAAATTTCTAATAGGATGAATATATAAAACCTATGTTGAAATGCATGTCTATAGATGTAAATTCACCATGATTAGAATGACATCAACTCAAACCTTATGGAACCATGAACGAGTGCCCCATCTCCATTCACCCATAAGAACAAAACGGGGACATATGCCATGAGTTAAGGTTATCATAACGTTTAGAAAGTCATGTTTTGATAATCATAGAGAATCTAACATCGACATGTTTGTTAGAAATAGATGACAGAATCTCGCATTTTTGTATCCCATGATGATAACTTGGGAATGAGACCAAAAATCTTAGGAGAAAAGATTCGACCTCGTGTGTGTGGGAGAGATAAAGTTAGAAGGCTGAAAGTGTCTATGCCCTTGTATGAGCATTCATCATATCATGCATACATGCATGGCATTAATACCTTTGTTTTGCAGCCATCATAGCTTAGGTTAGACAAGGTGATCGTTTGACAAGGCAAGAAGAACCAGTTGATGAAATGGCCGTACCCAACAACAGCAATGCTGAAATAGCTCAAGTGAGGGCTAAGATCACTATGCTCTAACAACAAATGGCCTAACTCATCGAAGCTCTACAGAATGGGCCAAACGGCAAGAACCAATCGCCACCCGAGGTTAACAGTGGTGATGATGGTGAGACTAGCCAAGGCAGAGATAGGGGGAAAAGCCCGATCAATCAAGAAAAGCCCAACTGGTCAAGCAGTTGGGCAAAGACATGGAGAAGGTCCAATCCCTCTTGAAGAGGAAAGGACTGAAAAGGGTCAAAGACCTGGATGACATTTTGCTCATTAGGGACAACGATTTACCTCCCAAATTTTGCATGCCAGACTTACCTAAGTTTAATAGAGAGAGCAATCCAGAGACATATCTAATATAGTATGCAGCCATCATGGCCACTATTCCTTTGTTAAAAGAGCACATATTGCAGTACTTCACGCTATTCCTAGAAGATGATATGGTAATATGATACCATGACCTCCCCAAGAGAGTTCAAAAAGATTGGGAGGAATTTTCTAAATATTTTGTAGAGTAGTACTGTCACAATACCCAATTGGGGATAACTTTAAGGGATTTTGAGACGACACATCAAAAGCCCAATGAGACCTTCTTAGAGTATCTAGTTTGTTGGAAGGTCAAAGCCACCAAGATGTGCACTAGGCCTACGAAGAAGGACTAGGCCCGTATGGTGACCAATAGAGCCCATACCTTTATCAATGATTGACTGATAGGCTTCCCTATCAAAACATTTGAAGACTTGTATGAGTCAGGCATCCAAATAGAAGATTTAGAATCCAGGTAGAAAAGAAGTAACAATAGCTACCTTCGAAGAACTCAAGGGTAGTATCACCAAGCTAATAGGTCTAGCACAAAGCATATTGAGGTAAAGGCGGTCGGCCTACAAAGGAAGTTCAATCATTTGGGGAGACCACCATCTAAGATATTTACAAGATTAAGGGCCGAAGGGATCTTGTAGCCATTACTACCAAGAGAGCTTCCAAATCGATTACCAAGGAAATGGAGGTATCATGAGAAGTGTGAATTCCACCAAGTGACCGGTTACAATATTGATGATTATACTCGTCTACACCATGAGATCCAAGACTTGTTCAACAAGGGCCAGATTTCTAACCCAAAGACATATGATCCCAACATAAGAAGCAACCCATATCCAATTACAATCGAGTACCTCCTTTAACAACAAACATGATTAGGTCGTGCTTGATTGAGGAGCAAGTCATGAACTCCTTCGAAGAAAGTAGATTGAGCAGGGCCGAAAGAGTCAAAAGAAGGGAGAAATCCAAGCTTGAATAATGAGAAGGGACCACTAGAAAGGTGGCCATAAAGAAGAAGCCTAAGAAGGGAGAGCCCAAAGAGGTCATTAAGAGGGCAGAAAATAAGCCCATTCCTTTGGCAGTCCAGATTTTCACAAAGAAAGGTGGATGGACCTATATTATAGTGAAAGGAGCGAAATGAAATTTGGAACTAGAATTTGTGTGCCTCAGTGAGGAAGAGGAGGAAAAGCCACAAGAAGAAGAAGGGGAAGAAGTTGAAATGGCACCCGCCAAGAAGAAGTCCACACCATCAAGTGCTTTTGCCAAGAAGTGGATGGTCAAAAAAGGGGCTAGAAAAGGCCTACCACTTAGAAGACTCAAAGTAAAGAAGGATAGCAAAGCTAAAAAAGGGAAGTGAGTTGAGAACCTTGTATGTAGAGAGACTTTACCTAAAAGGTGTATAGAAGTGAGAGTCATGAGAATTTTTTATGCATTCCTAAGGTCAAGACCCTTCCAAACTTTTGAGCTAACTTTAGTAGTGATGAAGAAGAAGTCAGAGTTAAGGGAGAAACACATAAAGGTGAGAGTGAGAGTGTATAAGAAGTAACAAGGAGGGGTAGATTTTCCATGAGAAGGAGAAAGAGAATCCAATTGGGAAAACTGTCGAGAAAAGCAAAGAAGTTGCTAGAGAATAAGTCAAATAAGAAGAAGACCAAGTGATCAAGCATTTAAAGAAGACCCAAGCGAATGCTAGCATTTGAGATTTGTTGATATCACCCTTAAACCATAGGGAAGCCATGGCGAAGGCTGTGGCAAAGATGGAAATATCAATGGCTACTGCTACAAATGACATGTTGACTGCCTTGAGTGAAAAATAACCCAATATGGTAAATGAGAAGGTTGTGATCATCTTCACCGATGAAGATCTACCTTTTGAATGAAGGAATCATAACAAGTCGCTGTTTATCACCATTGAGATTGGTAGGAAGACAACCCCTTGCATCATGGTGGATGATGGATCCGCCATCAATATTATGCCAAAGAAGATTTTGCACAAGTACAGGGTCAGTGAAGATAAGCTGGAGCCTTGTGAGATGATGATCAGGGCTTATGATGACCTGAAGAGGAGCGCCATTGGGATCTTTAAGGCATTAGTAAAGACTGAGCCAATTGAAGTAATGACAAAATTCATAGTCTTCAACATTCTAGTCACATTTACATCAGAAGATCTAATTCAACATGGATAGGGAGATTGTGACCATTCATGCAGCTTTAACTATTGCACCAGTTGCCTTAAGTGTAAAGGTTGGAGAGTTACCCTACATGGGAGGCTTTTAGGTAGCCATGATAGACGAAGTTAGCCCAATTGTAGCTGGGACAATGAAGAAACAAGGATACCTACCAAAAACTAGGCTTGGGAGAAATGGATGTGGTTTACCATCTTTTCTAGATTTCAAAAGCAAACTTCTAAAAGAGAGTCAGGTTATGAGTTTGAAAGGGAAGAAGAAGACTTTGAGCCTGAGAAAGGGAGATTCATCAAATTTGTCAAGGCCCAAGATATGAAGTAAGTGGGAGCCATTAAACTATAGGTTTTCAAGGGAATGTTGAAGCCCGAATTCGAGATCTTTAAGGATATCCTTAAAGAATGAATCACCAAGAGAGATGACTTGGTCAAGAAAATAGAGAAGATAACCAACAAAGAAAAAAAGCCTCAAGGTCAAGCACCGCTAATGAACCCGTCCATCGACTTTGCCCCCTTCATCGAAAAAGGAATCAGAGATGTATTTTATGAGGATGTATTTGTACCCAACCTCTTTGAAAAAGAGGACATTGTTTATGTTTCGCAATTTGATGTAATAAAGAACCCGTTTGCTTACTTGTATGATGTCTTTTCTAATGGTATTATGCATCATAATTTGTATTTCACTAGCATGTTTGCAATCTATACCACCCAAACTCATGACATTAATCTTGGTATAATCAAAAAACCTAAGAACATATGTATTATACTTGATACAACTCCTGAAGAGAGAGAGAGATATTTGAAAAATTGCTAAAGCAACATGAAAAAGTCTTTGCTTGGTCCTATGATGACATGCCTAGAATTGAGAGAAGCATCGCTGATCATACAAATCCCAACCTATGTGCACATGAAGCCGGTCAAGTAGAAGTTGAGAAGGTTAAAACCAGAATAGGCTAAGAAGATCAAGGAAAAAGTTTTCAAGCAGATTGAACCCAAGTTTTTAGAAGTGGTGAAATATCCAGAATGGTTAGCCAATATCGTGCCAGTGCCAAAAAAGGATGGAAGGGTCCAAATGTGTGTGGATTATCGAGACTTGGATAAGGCTTCACCAAAGGATGATTTCCCTTTGCTCACATCAATGTGCTAGTAGACAGCACTACCACTAATGTGATGTTTTCCTTCATAGATGGGTTTTAAGAATACAATCAAATAATGATGGCCAATGAAGATAAGATGAAAATAACCTTCATTGCAGAATGGGTACCTAGTGTTATAAGGTGTGTAGACATTGAATTTTTTAGGATTGATGAAGGAATGAAGTTGCATGTCGAGCAAAAGAAAGGACCAAAAGGCCTTTGGGGGCCAAGAAGGAAAGGTGAGAGGGAATTCATAAAACATCTCAAAAACTGACATGTGACTTCAAAAAATAACAAAAATTAATCTAGGAAGAATCTGGTGGTGAGTCATATACCGTTGTGAAGTTATGGATGTTTAGTTTTCATAGAAATTTATGGATTACAAATTAAAGTTCAATTCGAGAAGTTATGTATGACCGAACAAGCAAAGGTTAGAAAGAACTATGGTGCAAAGCAGCAAAATAAGGGGGTTAAAGGCAAATAGCTGCCCAGCTGTGGACCAACAGTCGACCGTCTTGGAGACAGTCACTCGACTGTTGGTCAAGTATTTTTGGAAATTTGCATTATGAACTTCCTTTTTTGTTTTGTTTCTTCCTTTTTTAGCTTTACCCTTCTTCTATATAAACCCCCATTTTCTCACTGTGCAAGGTATATTGATTGTAGAATGCAATCATCTCTTCTCCCTCTTGAAGACACGCTCAAAAATTCAAGAAGTCATTTCCAGTATAAAGTTTTTTAGGCATTTTATCGCTCTAAACTCGAAAAACGTACGTCTTGAGAGCAGAATTCTCTCCTCCCTCCTATTTTCTCTTTTATTTTTCTTGCTTAGAAAAAGCATGTTTAAGGTTTAATTTTATGCTTACGAGCATGCTAGGGTTATTATGAATTGTTCTAACTCCTCTTTGTTTTGCAAGATAGATAAGCGTGTCAAGATAAGTCTGCAATCCCTCCTTTATTAGAATCATGCTTAGGAGTTTACTTCCTTTGCGAATGCTTAAAAACATGCTTAGAAGTATATGTATAGAATCATGCTTAAGAGCGTATGATTAGAATTATGCTAGGAAGACTTATATTTGCTTTTATGAATGATAGAAAATAGCATAAAATAGGTAAAAATTATCGTTTTTCCTTTAAATTACTTGTTTGATGATGATTATTTGAATTAGGCTAGAATATGCCATGAAATCATGTTTAGACTAGAATTGCCATAAACTGATATGAATAATGCTAGAATAGCTATAGGTAGAATTGCCATGATAGAACTTATCAAAATCTAGGCTAGAATGCCATAATATTAGATTATGGCTTTGTTTGATTTATAATTTGTTTGTTTATGAATGTATGAATGTTTGTATATTAAGAAATGTAATTATGAGATGCCATGAAGTGATGGTGGATTCATATTGATGGTGAAGGATTATTACTTAAAATGAAAGTTCAAATATATAAATGTATGGAATATTTTATTATTTTATTATTAAAGAACAAATTATGTAATCCTCTTTCCATTCCCCTATGTATGAAAGGAAATGTAATATATTTTCCTCCATCTTTCTTTGTATGAATATACAACCGTTTCGATTGAATAATCACCTCACGTGTCTAATAATGGAAAAAACTGGAGATGTGTGCATAAAATAAATCACAATAAATCACTTAAGTGGACTAAGTAACAACGTGAGCTATTTTTATTCAGTATTTCTCTGGTGGAGGTCGGATTTATATCTGGGAGGATTGAATGACTCATACCTAGCTTCTCGAACCTGTCTCTAAAGGGATAAGGATAGTTTAGGTCCTGAAGCAAGGGATTAGATTGTCTCCATTCATTCCTAATTGAATAATTAGGTGGCAACTTCGTTCTCTAGACGTGCCCATGGCTCATTTGTGTTCCCTTAAGTCTAAAAAGAGGCTTTAAGACAGTGTCATGGTTGCAAGCACTCTGACTGGATGGAAGCCCCATTCATTAGGTGATGCCCTTCGAATTGAAGAATGCAGGGGCAACTTACCAACGAATGGTGACAACACTATTTGATGACATAATGCATAAGTAGATAGAAGTATATATAGATGACATGATGGTGAAATCCAAAACTCGAGAAGGTCATTTTGAAGCTTTAAACAGATTCCTAGAAAGGGTAAAGAAATATAAACTACCACTAAATCTGAAGAAGTGTGTCTTTGGAGTCACCTCAGGAAAGTTGTTGGGGTTTGTAGTTGGCAAGAAGGGGATAGAAGTAGATACATACAAGGTCAAGGAGATTACAGAGATACTGCCACCCAAGATTGAAAAAGAAGTTCGAGGGTTTCTTAGGAATCCAATATACCAGTCAATTCATTACCAAGTTGACGATAGTTTGTACACCGATCATCAAGCTTCTAAAGAAGGATCAGTCGGTGGAGTGGAACAATCAATGCCAAGAGGCACTTAAGAAGATCAAGAAGTACTTACGAAATCTACCAATTTTGAGACCGCCAAAAACTCACAACAATTTGATTCTCTATTTAGCTCTTGAGGAGGAGGCCATCAATGCTACGTTGGCACAAAAAGATGAGGATGGCATACAACATGTCGTCTATTATTTTAGCAATAAGTTGTTACCATACGAGATAAAGTATAGCTACATAGAGAAAACATGATTGACCATGGTCTAGCTCTCGAATAAGTTGAGGCATTATTTTCAGTCTTATAAGATTAAGGCTATCTCAAAGGAGGATCTAATAAAGTATTTTTACAAAGCACCATCATTGGTAGGGAAGCTAGCAAGATGGCTGGTCCAATTGTCAGAATTTGACATTAAGTATGTCACTAAGAAAGTGGTGAAATGAAGAGTAGTAGTAGAGTTTTTGGCCATGAATCCAGTCGATGATGATAAGCCATAGGAGTTAGAACTCCCAAATGAATATCTGGGGGTAATCTTGATAATGGGATGGAGGATGTTCTTCAACAGAGCTGTTAATTGCAATTGTGTTGGAATAGGAGTTATTCTAGCATCACCAACTGAAGAAGTCACTCCATTCGCTAAGAAGTTGAAGTTCAGAGTCATCAACAACGTTGCTGAATACGAAGCCTGTGCCTTTGGGTTGAAAGTTATGATTACGATGGGCATTGGTGAAATAGAAGTGTTAAGAGATTCAAAACAAGTCATCTCTCAAGCTAATAAAGATTGGGATCTACGGGAAAGAAGGTTGAAACCGTACCTTAAGCACGTCAGAAGGTTGGTTGAGAGGTTCAAGCAGTGTACCTTCACCTATCTCCCTAAAAATGAGAATCAGATGGCTAACACTTTAACCTCTTTGGCATCAGTTTAGGTGAGAGTACCCAAAAGTTATTAGTGAGACCAATAGTGATATCATAAGCATGAGGTCCTTGCTATATGGAACCCCATGTAATAGAGGCTGAAGTGGATGAGAAGCCATGATTTTATGACTTGAAGAGATACCTATAAGAGAGGATTCTATAAGATGAGGCCAGTGAGAAAGATATGGTTGTACTACGAAGATTGGCTCAATAATTTACTTTGTTGACCCAGGTATGGCAACCCAAGAGGGGGGGTGGATTATGTTTTTATTTTCAAAAATGGATTTAGAAAACTTTTCTTAAAAGATCAAAATTATTTAACAAGATGAAAATAGAATGCAATCAAGAGAATAGCAATAAAGAACAATCACAAGTGCATGTAAATATAAAAAGGATAGGGATAGAGAGAGTGCAAACTCAATTTACGTGGTTCGGCAAACCTTGCCTATGTCCACGGGCTCCTAGCTCCACAAGCGAGCTTTCCGCTAAGTTGTAGAAATCTTTACAATTTGCTTGATGAACAACCTCACCAAGACTTCAACCCTTGATAACACCACACCAAGAGTTCTTCTTGATGAACAACCTCACCAAGGCTTTTTCCTTAAACTCTTGATAACACCACGCCAAGAGTTCTTCTTGATGAACAACCTCACCAAGGCTTTTTCCTTCAACTCTTGATAACACCACACCAAGAGTTCTTCTTGATGAACAACCTCACCAAGGCTTTTTCCTTCAACTCTTGATAACACCACACCAAGAGTTCTTCTTGATGAACAACCTCACCAAGGCTTTTTCCTTCAACTCTTGATAACACCACACCAAGAGTTCTCTCAAGGATAACTATTATCCCTTACAAGAAGATCTCACTCTCACCACAATACAAGAACAAAGATAATTGTTTATAATAAAAGTATAACTCTCTTCAAAGAGTAGATAAAGAATATAAAAGCTCTTTAAAATTGATATTTCTCTTACTTTGTTGCTTGATGGATTCTTGTTGAATGCATGGGAGAAGGGCTCCTTTTATAGGCTAATGAGATGTACTTAATCAAGTGAAGACACCAACTCCAAATTTTTCTGCCCACCATAAAAACCATAATCTTGTCTGCCATTTTTGTCAATGTTCCGTTTGAAACTTAAAAAACTACAAAATATAAAAGATCTTCATAATTGAACAAGCTTTCCAACACATCAAGAATCAATTCATTTGGATATCTCCATCTCAAGATATGGATAAAGGACCATTCGGTGCTCATGTGAGTTGATTTTTCTTTCTTGTGTCAATCCACCTCAAGATATGGACAAAAGACCATCCGGTGCTCATGTCAATTGATTTTTTATTCCTTGTGTCAGTCCACCGACTTGCATGTCAATTATGTAGGCCTTCCATTTGAAATTTAAATTTCTTCAAAAAATATGAAATGTGCTTTATTAAATAGTCTTTTCAATGCCGCAAGAATCAAGTCATTTGGATATCTCTAGCTCAAGATATGAACAAAACACCATTCGATGCTCATGTGACTTGATTTTTCTTCCTTGTATCAGTCCACCGACTTGCACGTCAATTATGCCAACCTTCCATTTGAAATTTGAATTTCTTGTTCTTAAACTTTGGTGCCTTTAACATGTAGTCTTCTTCTTAGCTTCAACACTTCATTTTAATAAGCCTCTTCTTGATTTTACAATTATTTCAATGATCTTATTCTTGCATATAAATAAACATATTAGTAATACCTCAATGAATCAATGTGTATTGTTATCATCAAAATTATCATGTAGCCTTAGGGCTAACATACTTGTCATCAAAGAGTGATGTACAAGAGAATGCCAAAAAGGATGCAATTGATGTGTCAACAAGAAAGAAGCAAAAAAGCTTATGGAAGAAATCTATAGTGGTATATGTGGGTCACATATGAATCTAATTCACCAACCATCCTTGAAGCTATATGGGATGACAACATTGTGACCCTTTGCTACATGGGGCATTAACATTATAGGGAAGATAAGGTTGTCAGCCTCTAATGGGTATCGATATGTGATAGTGGCAATCGACTACTTTACTAAGTAGATAGAAGCTAAGTCCAATAGTATACTAAGTAGATAGAAGCTAAGTGCAATAGTAAACTAAGGGCAAAGTAGATGGCAATGTTCATTGAAAAGACTATCATATGCAGATATGGAGTGCTACATCACATCATGGCCGAGAATGGGGTTCATTTCCATGCTAAGACTAAAGCCTTACTTGAGAAGTATGGGATTGAACATCAATAAGTCGTCTTCATATTGGCCACAAACGAGTGGAGCAGTAGAAACAGCCAATAAAAACATCAAGAAGATGTTGACCAAGATGTTACAGACATACAAAGATTAGGTGGAAAAGCTACTTTTGGTGCTATGGGGTTATAGAACCACACCCAGAAGTTCAACGGGCATGACGCCCTTCTCATTAGTATATGTTTCAGAAGCGATCCTACCAATTGAGATAGAAATGAAATTAGCGAGGGTTCCGATGGAAGCAAAAATTCCTAAGAGGAGTGGATTCACAATAGATGTGAATAGTTGACCTTGATTGATGAGAAAAGAATGAAGGCTAGATACCATATACAACTGTACTAGAAATGGGTTGCTCCAGCATCTAACAAGAGAACAAAGGCAAGGAAATTCAAAGAAGGGGAGTTGGTCCTTGAACAAGCAAGGCTAAGTGTGTTTGATCCAAGAGGAGAGTTTAAGCTTAGTTGGAAAGGCCTATTCATAGTGACAAAGATCATGTCTGGGGGAGCCGTCATCCTATCAGACATGGAAGAAAGCGAATGCACTGAGCCCATCAACATGGACAGGCTGAAAAAGTATTATGTATGAAAAAAAAGGAATGTTAGAGAAAAAAATAATTAATCAAAAAACCAAAATTGGTTTATTAATGACAACATTTGTCTCATTGTGCATATATTATTTAAAGAACAAAAGATTGTACTTTTATAAATGAAATGAAATTGTTTGGGAACAAATGTGCCTTTGAAATGTCTTATTATTTTGCATAATAACAAAAGGAAAAACATCTAACATCTAAGCTAACAATGGAACTAACAATATCGTCTCTACCTTTTCGATAGACTATGAATAGGTTTGCCATATCGCTCACAACATCGTCTAGCTTGAATAACAGGATCAGGAATGAAAGCCTGGAAAGACACCCAATCCCTGTACCTATCGTCTGTTTCAAAATCGGGATCATGGAATAGATTCTTCTCGATGGTGTGACATGGTCAAAAATCCTTCACACGCTCTAGATAACGAGTGAACAATTTATCAGGATGGAATGCAGTCGGTGAATCCTAAATCCTTTGCTTAAATCCATATTGTCAACATAGTCTAGCGGGATCATAGAATGAACTATAGGTAAAGCCTGCTAAAGGCAAACATGTGATATAGGTCTTGATTGTCACATTCTCCAGCCTCCACCATGGACAGTGCCAATGAATATAAGTGACAGGGATGACTCCAAACTAGTTAATCCAAGAAAAACGTCTCTCAAGTCTCCTCCTTGGATGAAGTTGAGGGCTATCAGGAAATATCCCCTTCAGGTAGTGCTAGAATGGATAGCCTCTCTTGTAACCAAATCTTAAAAAAAAAAAAAAAGAAACAAAAGAAAAGAAAAATAAGAAAAAAGCCTGCTAAGCTAAAAACCTGAAATGGCAACTTAGGCAAAAATTAAGGCATGTAAGAGAAAAGCCCGTTAAGTTTAGAACCCGAAAAGGGCGGCTTAGGAAAAAATTAGAGCAAGCTCGCTAAGTCGAAAACCCGAAAAAGGCAGCTTAGGCAAAATTTACAGCATAAAAATTTGAAAAATGAATGAACCTACTAAGTTAAAAACCCGAAAGGGCAGCTTAGACAAAATTCTGGGTTAAAAGAAAAACCTAAAGAAGTAGAAGATTACCACTGAATCTCTAACTTGGATCAATCCTGACTCGATTTAGTCCAATTAATGTCTCAGTTAGAATCAAGGGAACTACTATGAAATCAGGTCCCATCTGAGGAATGATGGCTATAAGATGTGGATCTTCGAGATCGTTTGGTGAGACCAGTATAAACTACGTAAGAAGGCAAAACTGAAGAAGGTGAAGCCAACCAGACGAGGTCCTATCCATCATTTCGAGCAAAGGCATGATAGAAGATAATATCACTCTACCGCATCTGGTATGAATATCCATGGTAGAAATCGAGAAGTCAAAGAAGTGAGCAAGATCAAACGTCGATGGTGTTTAGATAGTAGGCAAAATGACGCTCTTAGAACTAGACGAATGATAACCAAGTATGATGGAGAATTCCTCATACAGGGGGCAAAGCTCTTGCCCCTTGAAGCGAAATATGTGATCATGAAGATCCCAGAAGGTCGTGCATTCTCTAAGAAAAGGGAGTTCAAGTTTCACATGTTGAAGGAACCTCCAATGGTAAAGACCATTGGATTTAAGTCGTTTCCAATCATCATCCTTTAGAGGCTTCAAAAGAGGCTGGAAGGTCTTGAGAGAGGCCCCAGACATGTTGAATAGTACAAAAAGGCGTTGAGAAGCATGAAAGAAATCTTAAGAAATGAGAGCAAAATTGCAGAGAAGCAATGGAGAGGAAGGGCACTAAATAATACGCAAAACGAAGCAAAAATAGAAGCAAAACGAGGAAGCCACCAGAAGAACTATCGTCTGATCGTTCCTTGATAGCTACTTGACTATTTGACAGTCGTCTGAGTTATGACAGCTGCTCGAGAGTTATTAGAGGAAAATAGCCCATTAGCCCCTCCTTTCGTGTGTTTCTCGACTTTCGGAACACGTATCGATAAACGTCTCGAGTGCAGGATTCCTAGATTTTATAGTTTTATTAAGAATTGAATAAATGATGATGTAGAAACAAATTTGGATGTAAATTTATACATATAGTACATGAAGCTGAAGATAGAAAAATCTCACTGAATTTCTAAAAGTTGTTTACATTTGATTGTACACCATAGAAGTTCATACATGTAAGCAAAATGAACAAAGAGAATCATGAAAGAAGTCAGTGGTGACGATCCTCACTCATCCCCATCTTGTCAACATCAAAGGAGAAAGCAGCAACCTCAGCCTAAAGATGCTCAACCTCCTAACACCTCATCTAACCCAGCTAAAGAATCACATATTTAGAAAAACTATTAAGATAGAAATCATGCATACATGAAGCATAGAGTAGTGCTTTACTTGATACTAATGTGACATCTATAAAACATATCCATGAGAAGCGACCTATATATGAAAAACTTGCTCCGTGGAAGATCATGGTACCTACATTGTATTACATTTTATGATTAACAATTGATTGAGAAATGATAGGAAACTTAAGGAATATATAGTCAGAAGACTTACTAGAGTGGTATCCTGTGGTATGAAGGGAACAGGCATGGTCAAATCCTTAGTGATCAAATGACTCCTGATCAGTCCACTAGTATCCCATGTGTAGAAGATATTGCTAGGATAAGCCTAGAGGTCGCTATTCACATGATCGACTGGAACAACTGGGGCAGCTAAAGGAGGTGGACGTGGCTGCTAAGTGACAGCAGAAAAGGATGCTAATGTGCCAACCTAAAGAGGAAGCCCTCGATCTCTTCCCACGATGAGTGGAAGAGCTACCAATATGGCTGGACACAACAGACGGATGAGTAGTCTCATCAGCAGATCGATAAGGTCTAGTATGTAATAAGATGGCTCGAACCCAGTCGATGTAAGAAGTCATCATCAATGGAAATTCGATCGTGTTCAAATGAATCCCGGTTGTGTAATCTGACACTTTTGGCTCCATGGCCAAATCAATCGAATCTATCATCAAACCGGTGGTGAATAAGGAATCAGACGACATGATAGGCCTTTGAACCAATCCCACAGGCGAACACCTAAATACCACATCATGCTGTTCATGCAAGTTAAAAGAATGCGACAGTAGTTGAATGGGGAGGTGACCCTCATAGTCACCAACCAATTCTCCTCGGGCCCCTACCACCCAAAGCGAATCTATAAAGAATAAAGAAGCATGGTAAGATTGTGACGTAAATGAAATACTAACTATAATGTCTTTTACCTTGTCCCAGGTAATCGTATGAATATAATCACAAAAGAAGTCCAGCCCATGGGACTTTTCGAGCTTTGCACGATGTGCAACCTACCTCTTCATCCGTGAGAAAGAAAGGTCCTCATCAACGGATAGTAGGGAAGGTAGAACTCCTAGCTCATATGCCACATCTGTCATGAATGAGAAAGAATCAGAAATGGAATTCATATATATAGACAAAACATGAAGGTGGAGCAAAGGAAAGAATTTACCTCAAGAATGACTTAACAAAGAGACATAACAAGAATGACTTATTATATTTCTTACCTTGCTTCTTATTTTCATTGAGTCATATAATCCTCCTAAAATTGATTATATAAGATGTGTCTTTTGTATCCAAAATGGTGGGTCTTTTCTCACAATAATATCTCTGATTTTATTTTTGTCCAGGTCAATGTTGTCTGATAGTTCAGTTTTGTTTGAGTTAACTGCAGTTGTTGTGTTGTAATTGCCTCTAACTTGCTATCTGCAATAGTTGGGTTCGAATCTTCTGCATCCTCTATATTCTCTGTCAAACTAACGATCTGCTCTTCCTGTGAATAAATAGAAAAATCATCAGTATCATCAAAAACTACGTTGGCTTATTCCATTATGATTTCAGTCCTCAAGTTAGAAATCCTATAGGCTTTGCTATTTGTTGAGTATCCAACAAATACTCCTTCATCGCTTTTAGCATCAAACTTGCCCAACTGCTCCTTATCATTCAATATAAAGCACCTACAACCAAAAACATGGAAATATTTGAGGTTTGGTTTTCTGCTTTTAAGAATCTCATAAGGAGTCTAAATTGTTCCAGGTCATAGGAACACTCTGTTAGAGATGTAACATGCTGTACTAATAGCCTCTATCCACAACCTTTTTGTTAGCTATTTGCTGTTCAACATCACCCTTGCCATCTCTTGTAGAGTCATATTTTTCCTCTCTATAACTCCATTTTGTTCAGGAGTCCTTGGAGGTGAAAATTCATGAGCTATGCCATGGAATTTGCAAAAGTCTGCATAGCTTACATTCTCAAATTCCTTACCGTTATCGCTTTTGATTCTAACAATTCTCCTTATGATCCTATTTTGTTCATTCTCAAGTTTAACACACAAGTTCTTAAAAACTTGAAAGGTGTGAGATTTTCACAAGTGAAATCACCCAAAGAAAACCTAGAAAAATCATCAACAACAACAAAAACATACATTTTTTCTGCAATGCTCTCTATTTGCATAGCTCCCATAAGATCCATATGCAACAAATCAAGAATCTTAGAAGTGATAAAGTGTGTGTTTGAATGACATGATGCTCTTATCTGTTTGCCTAACTGACATGGTCCACAAATTCTAACTGATTTTTCATCAAGAGTAGGAACACCCTTAACTGCACCAGTCTTAGTTGACGTAACTAAATCCCTGTGGTTTATATGTCCTAACTTTTGATGCCATAACTCTAAATCAGATATCTTAACAGAAAATGCATTAATGTTTGTCAACAAATAACAATTGTCATATGATTTAGTGCCTTCTAGAATACAATTTCCATTTTTATCCAAAATAACACACTTATTTGCGTAAAATTAACTGATAAGTGTCTATTTATATATCATTTTCATATCAATTCGTCCTTGTTTCTTTGCTATATTCCTTGGTATTTTTATGTTTTTGTGTGGTTTTTGATGTTTGTAGGAGTTTTGGAGGAACTTGCACAAAATTGGAGTAAAACCCTTCATTTTAACCTCTGCTAGTCAACCAATTTCTTGGAGTTGATTGTATCGATATACAATTAACCGGATAACATGCTATATACCATTGAAAAGCTTTCGAAGTCTATTTTTTGGAGAAATTTACGGTTCACGAATTTATGTAGTGTACTGAAAGTTGTGATAAAAATGGTATGAGAAGTGTATATTTGTAATTCCATATATCACTGTAGCATGTTATTAAATACGGGGCACTGTAGCAAGTTATTATAGCAGAGTATTTAAACACATTTTAGGGTTTTATTTTCATAACTTGAAGAGGGGAGAAAGTGGTGGAGGCTTCAGCTCTGGAATTCTTTTATCTCTTGGAGTTCTTGAAGGAGAAAGGAAGCTTGGAAAGAGGAAGAACTACAATCCAAAGAGAATTACATCAAATTTGCTAAGTTTTTCCCTTCCTTTCATTTTCTGGAATGTCTCATGTTGTATTGTATTTACCACGTTCTTAAACATGTGTAATTGAATCTGAATTGGTTGAGGGTGATTTCAAAGCCCCTGATATGGTTTTTGTAAGTTGATTGTGTAAGGAATTGTTATCCAATTCTCTAATTGAAGTTGCCTGTATTCTCCCATATTTAATGCTTATGATTGCTTGCTGATTGTATTTGAGTGGCCAACTGAATATAATCTGGTTGTGATTTATTGCTCGACTAGAAATCTTGATCCGTAATTGTCTTGAATTTCTAATCATTAGTAGCAAAATTGTGATCAGAGATTGCAATTGGAGAATATAACCTAAGTTAAATAATCCGAGCTTGTGTGTTTATTGCTTAGATCAACCTGACTTTCTTTTCATAATGCATCCATTGAATTAAATTTAGAGAGCTTGTTCTAGGTTGTTTAATGGATAGAGATTAAATAAGAGCCTATTTTATTTAACAACAAAGTAAGGAAAGATTGGGATAACAGAGCTTGTTGTTATCTACGGTTGATAACTTCAATGCTGTAATTGGATGAAAATTCTACGATTAATTCGCAAATCCATATCTTGTGGTAGAGAAGGATCCCTTAACCAGATTTCTCTCATTGATCTTTTATTCAAATTAACTTCTGTTTGGTTATTCTTAATTTGCATTCTTATTTCATTTAGTTAATCATTCAACAAAACCCCCCCCATTTAGTTAATTGTTGCTGGAAATAACAAATTCAATTAGAATCAATCCTCGTGGGAACGATATCTTACTTATCACTTTATTAATTGTGCGACTAGTATCCTTGCTAGTTTCGAACGCATCATTAACCACATAACTCTCATAACATATCTGACTAATACTAATCAGATTTTCCTTGAGTCCAACATACAAAACATTCTTAAAACCAGGTAATCCATTAACACATAAAGTACCTTTACCAAGTACTTTGCTCTTTGCTCCATCACCAAAAGTAATTGTGTCTTCTCTGCATAATTCAAGGTTTTTCAAGAACTTCTTATTTCCTGTCATGTGTCTTGAACACCTACCGTCAAAGTACCAGACATGATTAGTTGAGTCATTTAAAGCAGTAAAAGGAACATTGCATGAATTTACCTTTTTATTAACCCAAACCAGTCGTGTCTTAGGTAACTATCTGTACTGTTTTGATCTTTTATATAGCAAATTCAACAATTTAAAGCATTTTGGTCTAATATGACCCTTAACACCACAGAAATAATAGATAAGAACAAAATGTTTTACCTTTTATGAGCTTGATTTAAATGAACTCATACATGAGATAAAGACATCTTTACCTTTTGAATTTTGAGAGCTAGCATTTGAACCTGAACTAAAAAAATTGTTAGAAGATTTAATAAAAACAGATTTTGAAGTGGAAGCTATATTACCTTCATCATATCCTATACCTTGCTTGTTTGAATTCTTTCTTCCAAGGCTTAGAATTTGATCCAATCTAATTGACCTAATTCTGAGTTGTTTAATGCATTCTCGTGTTGCTGCAAGTTCAAGCCTGAGTGTCTCCATTTCTTCCTTTTTCTGGCAGAGTTCTTTATCAAGTTCACTCATGCGATTTTCTACATAAGCTCTCTCAAAATTAAGAACTTCCTTTGCCTTCTACAGATCATCAATTTGCACCTTCTGTTTTTCCCTTGATTCATATATAGAGTATTATAGGAAAGTTGAAGTTGCTCATAATAATCTATTTTCTCCTCAAGTACTTCTGATTGATCACTGTCTAAACCAACTATAGTAGTGATGTCAGACATAACTTGTTTACCTCTATCAGTTACAGTTCCAAAAAATGCTACAAAGTTGTTGGAATATTCTATTCGATCTGAATTTACTTCAGTACCATCATCGCTCCAAGTCACACACATGCCCTTATCTTTTCTCCCATTGTAATTTGGAAACTCAGCTTGAATGTATTTGAAACCCTTACACTCAAAACACTAAATTTCCCCTTTATTGTCAATCTTTTTAATCTTTTCTTTGTTCTTCTTTGCTAGTTCTTTGAAGAATCTTTTTGGCGTCAAAACTTTTTGACTTTTAAAGCTTTACTAGATCCTTCATTTTATAGTTCTTCTTCATGAACTTGACAAATTTTTTTGCCATCAGTGTAAGTTCTTCATCATCTGAGTCATCAATTTCTTTGTTCTTTAATGCAGCAGAAAAAGCAATGCTTTTGCCTTTCTTTCTTGTCTTTAGGCCCATCTCATAAGCTTATAAGGAGCTTAATAGCTCATCAAAACTCATCATTTTCATGTTGTGACTCTCTTCAATGGCAATGACTTTAGGCTGAAATTTATATGGTAAAGATCTCAAAATCTTTCCTACAATTCGAGCATTAGTATATTCTCCACCAAGAATATAAGTAGTATTAGTAATTTCACAAATTCCAGTATGAAATCACTAATAAATTCATCTTCTTCCATAACAAGACTTTCAAATTTTGAGGTTAACATGAGAAGTTTAGAATCCTTTACCTTTTCAGTACCTTCATATTTTACCTCAAGGATATCCCAAGCTTGTTTTGCTATAATGCATTTCAAAATAAGTCCAAACTGTTTGATGTTGACTACGTTCACAATGGTATGGAGTCCTTTTGTGTTCCAATTGGATAGTCTATACTCAGCTTCCATCCATTCAGATTGAGGTTTTTCCTCTTGTTCTCCTTTTTCAGTTGTTTTTATCGGGGGTGTCCATCCATGAACAATGCTGGTCCAAACTCGATCATCAATTGATTTTATAAAAATCCACATCTTTATGTTCCAATAAGCATGATGTCCATCTTCAAGCAATGGTGGTTGATTGATTGGTCCTCCATTCCTCTATCCTTCCATATCTACAAAATAATTTTGATCTACACTTGTATATCAGTGTACCTGCCGTGATACCAATTGTAAGTTTTTGTAGTGTATGGATAGTTATCAGTAACATAACTACAATAATAAAGAATAACGGAATAGAAGATTTTATGTGGTTCGGCTATAAACCAGCCTATATCCACAAACAAAAAGAGTTACAATCAACTATGTTGTATGTGTTTACACTCGACTTATGACTTTTTAAAGTGGTAGACACTCGCTCACTCACTAACGTAATCTTTGTAAACTTGATCAACCTCAATCACAGCCATAATCATTTACACACTCTTCTAATGTAACACTTCACAGTCATATGCAACTTAACCGCACCCAGTTAAGTATCACATAACAAACGTAATTGTTACAAACTTATGTAATCACTCAACACTACAAGAAAACTGGTCTTTAGTGTCAGCCAATAAATGACATGTATGATCATACATGTTGGTTTTCACGTGATATAAAGTAATCTGTCATGTATTCTTATACATGTCGTTTGGTCAAACCAACACTAACATTCTTGTCGGTGACTAAACCGACACATTTTGGATAATAAAGATATTGTCAGTTAGTAGCCGACACATAATGGATGGAGTTACATGTTGGTTTGCATTGTATATGTTGGTTTTTGACCGACACAAGATTAAAGCTTGCTTAAAAAAATAAACTACTTGTCGGCTCTCTTGACTAACAAGTAGATTTTTTTTTAAATTTTGGAAATCTAGTTTTTTTTATATATATTATGCATATTATACATGCAATTACACAAATACTCATAAGCTAAAGCATTACAAATAGACCACCAACATGCAAAATACATATCACTCAACAATAACACAAATTCATCTTCTCATACAAAGATTAAACACTTGGAAAAAGTGTTAATCCTACTAAATAGAAAACATATTTCTATGGTCAATGTATTTATGCAATTACATAAGTTACAATTGCAAGAAATACGTTGTTCTAAAATCATATATTTATAAAGAGAGCTAAAAAACAATTAACATTTAATGTCATCGACCATATCCTAAGATCAATGATGCAATGAAGTCATCTCAAATCTCAAACTTAAAAATAAAAAAAAAAGGTCTTCTCATATCTAAACCTGTTCAAACTTTAAAAGTGTAGTTAGCTTGTTTCTTTTTTACTTCTCCTCCATAATAGACATGATACTTCTCATACCTACATGTGCTTAGACCTGTCTTAGTTCTTCTCAGCCTACAATTTAAAAAGCTTTTTAAGTAAACTAAAAAGGTAGCAAATGGGGAACAATTCACAAGCAATGATAGAAGGCATGACAAAGAATAAATTATATAAAATTTAATTTATAGCAAAGCAAGCAACTTAACAAAGCAATAGTAGAGATTAAGTTAATAAAAATAAATAATCGCCTCTTTCAAAGCCTGAAATATATAATATTGATTATCTTTCAAAGTAATTCCTGTCAAAAAAGCGAATATGAGTTTCAAGGAAAAATTAACCAAGAGTGTTAACCTCCCAAAAATAAGGAATGTGTAACAATGTCTGTAAAAGAGAGTTCATGAAACATGTATCTCTTTAGGTTTCTCGGGATATGTCAAATATAAATTAATAGATACCAATAATTTAATTTAAAATAATACAAAACGATATATCAAGTATAAAATAATTGATTATATGAAAGATAGGTTAATATGTGGAATATCATCTCCAAACTACTACAGGCATTATACATAAGCAACTAACTTTTGGAATTGAAAACCACTAGCATTATTGTCACTTCAAAGATAAGCGAGACCTAATTTATAATGCTATTGGTAAGGAGACAATGGAAAATAAAAACAAAACCTTAAACTTCGTAATCACTCTTTAAACCAGAAACATTAGAAAAAAAGCCTAGAAACCTCAAACTTAGCTAGTTTTGAGAAATTATTGCTATCTATATTAAGCCTATGGAAGAAAAACAATAAAGGTTTTCCAGTAAAATTGAACAAGTGAGCAAGTTTGTAGACATGCTAGATTAATAGAGGAAATAAATAAATATAATGAATAATAATGAAATAAAGCTAAAACTGATTGAAAAAAACAAATAAATAAACATAACTTTAGGTGTATACCTACCTCAAGAACTAAAATAAATAAAATTCAGATGCAATCATACCAAAACAAATAGGACAACAGATGAGACGAGAAAATGATTACTGTTGTAAACAAGCTAAAAAAAAAAGAACAAATGAAAAAATAAACAAATTAATTAAGGATCATACAATAATTAGTATTTAAAATGTATAAAAACAAGATTGTAAATGTAAAGCAAAAAAATTATTTTATCCTTTTAATTAAATGTTGTTGACCTTACTTTCCCCACCCACACCCACCCCCCCCCCCCCTCCCTTGTTCATAGAGTTCATAATATGTTGGACAGATACGCTTTATATATTTGTTTTAACATAGAATCAAAATTGAATCCACCAACAATAAATATTTAATTATTACTTTAAGCACATGAAAGCTAAAGCCGAATACAAGGATTACATTCGAATTACGCTTTTACAAGGCCTATAAAGGAGGACTGACACCAACATTTATAATTACTTAACTATTAATACTTTCATATATAATCAAAGCTATCAAATTAAAATATATTATATTAATCATGTTGAGAAAGAAACAAAGTTCGTACATAGAATCTAACAACAATTTTCAATTCTATTATAATGCTTAGTTTGTTTCACTATGCAATCAACACCTCATCCACAAAAATAAAAATAATAATGATAAAAAGATTAAAGGTTACCTTTCATGGTTGTAAACACTAAAAAGCAAGAGCTGATGCATCAAAAAGCTTCATGGTTCACATCAATCACAATTTGAAAATCTTACACTTTTTCACTACATTGAATGATCAAGTACCAAAAGAGAATTTAAAAAAGAAACAGAGGAAAACGAATAGTCGAGTGAGGAGCAATAGCCGAAAAAAATAAAGACTCAATTAATCTTATTAGATGAATAAATTATAACATCATTACCTTGCTTGTGTTTCGCAAAACAAAGCAATGAGAAAAGCTATATAGTAATTTGAATAGAAACAACACCTGTTGAAAATGCCATAATAATCCTAAGATCTTTGACATAGAGAAATTAAATCTTGACAAGGGTCGAACTACTTGCTTACCAAAGTTACCTTGGTAAAGGAAGAATTTCAATGAAAATAAAAGGAAGTGAATGCTCTACCCAACAAAAATAAAACAGATGTGTAAATATAGATAAGGGATCTACAAAGAGACAATAAAAGTATTGGAAAAAAAACACAGAGAACAAAACAAAACTTAAAAAGAAAAATTAAAATAAAAAATATAGACCCACATAGCCTCTCCACTAGCATCGACTCCACACACTAACAACAAAAACATGTTAAAGCAAAATAACTAAAAATTACTAAACAAACTCTAGACCAAAGTTGCATACAAATACCTTAATAAAGTTCAATCCATTAACAATAAAAGAGTTAAATCAGATTTGAATTGAATACTAACTAACCAGAGTAGCAGTTGTATAAAGAGTTGTATCTGTTTAGAGTAGTTATGAAGGGAACAAAAGAAATAGAAAAATAAAATAAAATAAAAAAAGGCAACACCAAATCCAATAATTCACTACAAGAAAAACAATTTTTTGCTACAAAGTTTTTTGCGACGAAACAAAATTCGTCGCAAAAAGAGGCCTTTTGCGACAAAATTATTATTTCGTCGCAAAAGCTAGCATTTCAAAAAAATGATATTTTGCGAGGAATTTTTCGTCGCAAAATAAAACCTTTAGCGACGAATATTTATTTCCTCGCTAAAAACTCGAGTGACTAATTAGGGAAGCATTTTTTGCGACGAGATAAAGCCTATTGCGACAAATTTTTTGTCGCAAAACGTATTACACAAAGATGGGATTTTGTGACAAAAATTTTGTAGCAAGATGAACATTTTTTGCGACGAAATTATATTTCTCGCGAAAAAAGGACCTTTTGCGACAAAAAATTCTTCGCTAAAAGCCATTCTAATTTACCATGCACACGTGGCAATACTGGATATTTTGCGACAAAAACATGATTCCTCACAAAATGTGACCTTTTGCGAGGAAAATTTTCTCGCAAAAGAGACATTTCGCGATAAAAAATTCCTCGCGAAAAGCCATTTTAATTTACCATGCACATGTGGCAATACTGGATATTTTGCGATAAAAACGTGATTCCTCGCAACATGTGACCTTTTGCGAGGAAAATTTTCTCGCAAAAAATAGACCTTTTGCTGCAAAAAATTCCTCGCGAAAAGCCATTTTAATTTACCATGCACACGTGGCAATACTGGATATTTTGCGACAAAAACATGATTTTTCGCAAAATGTGACCTTTTGCGAGGAAAATTTTCTCGCAAAAATTAGACCTTTTGCGGCAAAAAATTTCTCACGAAAAGCCATTCTAATTTACTATGCACACGTGACAATACTAGATATTTTGCGACGAAAATTTGATTCGTCACAAAATGTAACCTTTTGCGACAATAAATTCCTCGCAGAAAAATCAACCTTTTGCAAGAAAAAGGTTCTCGCAAAAAACCCTTCTAACTTATTATGAATACGTGACAATACTGGACTTTTTGTGACGAAAATATATATTCCTCGCAAAATATGACCTTTTGCGAGAAAAAATTCCTCGCAAAAAGTTATTTTTTTAAAATTAAAACTTAATAACTTTTCTCTTTTCTTTTCTTCTCTTTGTTTGTGGTCCATCTAATATATAAGTCTTTGTTTAAAAAATGACCAAAAAAAAGAATAAAGAAAGTATTAAAAATCTAATTTGATTTTAAATAAATTTGACAATTTTTAAATATAGTAGGGTCATTATATGCATATAAATTTTTATAAAAAAAAGACCCTTGTGATTCCATTCATGCTTTTAAATGTGAAAAACTATTAAGATATTCTAAATTTAGTGTTTGTAAAAGAGATAAATAATTAAAATAAACTCTATATATGTGTGTGTGTGTGTGTGTGTAAGATATGAATCGTTAATAATCCAATAATCAAGCATAAAATTTATTGCTAATTATTTATATATAATCTAATTTATGTGTGATTTATATATGTGTAACTACTAAATTACAATTATGATAAACTTATTACTATGACTAATTTTTAACTGATGAAAACGAGATTGGAAAAAAAATCCAACTTCTAAAAATCTAATTTATTTTTCAATGTTTAATTATATGTCAAATAAACATAAATAAATAATTAATAATCATGTAATGTTGCCTATAATTATGTTTTTTATTTTTTTTATAAAGTATATTAATTTAGACAGTATATTTTTCTTAGACTTTTAATTTTTATCGTATAGCTTTGAGTAAATTATTGAGATATTTTAAACAATTGTTAGAGTTTATTTTAAGGGAGATAAATAATTAAAATGAGCTCTATAACAAAAAATAAATACATTCGTTACATATTAATTACTATATGAATAATTAATCATTTACTGGTAAATGGCAAAGACTAATTTTCAATTCCTAATACATATAATACTTGTAACATATGTATATGTATATATGTCTAAAAATTAAATTACTTCTATGAAAAAAATATTTTTTATAATTGTAAAAAATATTTTTAATAATTGTTATTTTTATAAAAAAATGGATAATTAATTTAAAGGCATTCTATACTTGAAAATATATGCAATTTTGTTACATTTTTATATGATTATAATATGAATAATTAATCATTTACCGATCAAATTAGAAAAGCTTATTTTCAATTTCTTATAATAACAAATATGACATATATAGATATCTAATTATTAAATTATAACTATTACAAACTTATGATTTGCATTTGTCAAGATATTTTAAATATTAATTATTAACATTTGTAAAAGGAATAAATAATAAAAAAATATTCACTAAAAATAAATGCATTTGTTACATAATAATTATAATATGAATATCTTATCATTTATTTATTAAAATATTAAAAACTTGTTTTCAATAACTCGCACATGACAATTATACCATATGTATAGATGTCTAAGCATTATGCATTTGTTTATGATAGTTGACTTGTGTGTATTTTGTTAACACTTTAATACATATGAGAATTATGACATGCATTTATATGTTAATAATTAAATATTCTCCATCACAAATTAATTTTTTAAATTTGTAAAACATATTTTTAGTGTTTTTAAAAGAAATAGATAATTAAAATAAATTATAGCTAAAATGAATGGAATCCTTTTGTTACATATATGATTATAATGTTAATAATTAATTATTTATTGATCACTAAAGAAAATTTTTTTTGTAATTCCTCATATAACAACTATGACATATGTATAAATGTCTAACTATTGTTTACATTTGTTAAATAATTCTTGAGTTGTTGTACCTATTTTATTAACATTTTAATAGTCAATAAAAAATAATTAAATACCATATAATGTTTTATATTTCTATTGTATATGGTTGTTATATTATTTATTAATTTGTCATCAAATTATTTAATATCAATCCAATATTATATAAATTTAATTATGGATGAAAATTTAATTAATAAATAAACTTATAATTATCCAAGTCTAATTTAAATATTTTTAATTTTAGATTTAGATTTTAATTTTAATATTTTTTTAAAGACTTATAGTGACAAAAAGTTTGTCGCAAAAAATAGTATTTTGTCACTAAAGATTAGCATTTTAGACTTTTAGCGACCACTTTAAAATTCCTCGCAAAATGGGGTCTTTCGCGAGGAAAATTTAAAACCAAAATGGGGACTTTTACCCGCTCTTATTTATTTCATATTTTTTAAATTCTTTTACGACAAATTTTTCGTCGCGAAATGTCCAAATTTCATCGCAAAAAATCAATGCCTTTATTATATATACACCACCTAATTCTTTGGTTTACTTCATTTTCTTCCATCTATTCTAATTTCCTCTTCATTTTCATTTTCATCTACTTCTCTTCTTTCCCCAACACTATTATCAAGGTAAATATTTTTACTCATTTTTTCTTTTATGTTGTAATATATTTACTTACAAGATTCATATATTTTTTATTTTTTAATTATCAATTAATATTATACTTTTTTGTTTAATAGGTATTTTGGAAGAGGTAATGCAATTAAAAATCTTAAGTTCTTTATTTCTTTAACATTTTTTTTTTGTATACACTTATCACTCATATCCTTAATTATTACTAATTAATATTTTACTTCTTTTTTGTTTTTAATAGGTATAATTGAAGATGGGGTATATTTGAAGACTTGAAGATCAACAAAAAATTTAGTGGAGGATGAAGTTTTGTATTTGTTGTGTTATCTTGTATTTTTATTTTTTTAATTTTTTCATGTACAACCAAAGTTCCAATGTTGTATTAAATTTTTATAATTTGTTATTATTTAATAAAATTATTCTTACAAAGAATTATGTTGCGTAATGACATAATTTTACTGTTTTATTTTCAAATTTATAACAAATTAAAATAAATTTTATGAATTATTAAAAAAATCAATTATGTTAAAAAATTAGGTCTTTCGCGATGAATTTTTTGTCGCTAAAGATCAGATTTAGTGACAAAAAAATAGTCGCAAAAGATATTTACAACGAAAATAATTTGTTTTAAATACGATTTTGGTACAAAATTTTTTGCGACAAAATTCAAGTTTGTCGCAAAATATGCTTTTTTGCAACGAATTTTATATTGTCGCAAAAAGTTAACATGACGTAATCCTATTTGCAACAAAATATTTGTCGCAAAATACAACTTTTTGCGACAAAAATTTCCTCGCAAAAAGTCTTTTTGCGAGAAATTCAAGATTCGTCGCAGAAAAACCTATTGCGACTCACATTTTGCGACTGGAACGCGACGAATTTATTTTCGTCGCAAAAACCTATTGCGACGAAATTTTGACTTTTTGCGACGAAATATTTCCTCGCAAAAAGTCATTTTTCCTATGGTGATTGGCCATCGCTACAAAGAAGAAAAAATCAAAAAAACTTTTATTCATCATGCGTGTGATGAATCTGCAAATGAAAACAAATCAATTCAACATTAACTGAATCAAAGAAAAATACTAAAAAGCAATAGAAATAAAAACAAAAACAAAAACCCATAATAATGCTTGACCTGTGACCCGGTAAAGTTATAGAAAATGATCCCTTATGTCGATCCCTTGAGCTCAAAATGATATCGATGAGTCCCTACAATTCATCAATTCAAATAAAAATACAAAAATAAAGCTTGCTGATTAATCACATAAGAAAAAAATAAAACAAAAAAAATGAGAGATGAGAGCGAAAGGAACAACTACCCGATTATGATTTGAACCAAAACAAAAAAAAAATCAAAAAGTGAAAAAAGGGAGATGAGATTTGAACTAACCAGAGGAAGATGTGTTTGATGTTTCACCGGATGTGATTAATTTGCTCTACCAAATGTTTCACCAACGACTGAAACAGTGCTGCAAATGTTGAAATATCGGCGAAGAGAGACGAAGCAGATGATTTGAGTGAGGGAGATAAGAGTGCCATAAGAGACAATCATGACAAGAGTGAGTGAAGGAGAAGAGAATGACGGCTAGGGTAACCAAAATGTGAAAAGAGAGAGTTAATTTATATGAGTGGCACTTTTGTAATTTAGAAAAATGGGAGAGTGACAAGTAAATGAAATGGCAGGTTTGACTTTGGATACTTGACTCTTTTTTTTTTTTAATGACATATATTTCATAAAGGGCAGTGACACAAAAGCCCTTTTTTCTTGTAGTGCAGCTCACTTAGGCTTACACAACTCAATAACACTTACAAATCATATCTGTATACATACTCAACACACATGAACTATACACAGTCTTAACTCTCAAGAACATAAGCTTAAGCTAAAGGCTAAACAAACAAAGATGCAAACTCAACATAAACAGATGTGCATTGAACACTCTCTCAGTGAAATACTTGAAGAAAGTTTGCATGTCCTTGATAAAAAAGGATTTGATCAAAGCTTTCCCTAACCTATAAAATCTTAACTTAAGATGGTAAGATTAGATAAAGATCAAACAATATAGAAAGTGATAATATACTATCCTAATTACACTAGAAGACTATAAATAATATCTTAATCTAATAAGAGATAATCACTATAAATATAAAACTACCTATTTAACTAGAATACCAAATGAAATTATTTTATTCTAATCAAAATTCTCCTAATATAAAATATCCAAATGAATTAGGAAAGAATATCTGCATCAATTTTTTATCACATGATGACAACAGTAAAATTTGAAAACATGCATGGTATATGCATACCATGTGTCATAGTGATACCAACAAAAACGATGATGAAAATTATAATAATAACTTATGCCAAAGAAATTGGTTATATTGTTGCTGCATAAAGTTAATTATGGGGCCACCTTAACCTGATTAAGAGTCTTGGTCTTCAAGGCTCTTTTCTACTTAAAGAAAGAATTAAGATTCTCTCATAATCTGACCTTCACCTAAACAAAATACAAATACATGATTGGTGGTTAATATACAATAATAAGAGAGATCTCAACCACTCAAAATCAGTAAAATCCACGTTATACAAAATCTATAAAAGTTACGATGAAGTTAAGATCAGCAGAGAGTCCTAATTCTTAAAGAAATATCTATACTTCGAACGTCAAGCGAACCACCGATTAGAGAGCCCATCTAACGTCTTCGCTCGGGCAAAGGCGCACAATATACCAATGTGAATGCTGCTCTTTAATCATAAATATGATAATATTGGAGTTTGTATCAGCTGACCCACTAATCGTAGAGTCAAGCTAAATGTTTTATCCGCTACTGATTCCACTAGCAGCCAGATTGCTGAAGAGAGTTTTTCTCATCCTTTCTTAAACAACTTCTTAAAAATAAAAACTATTGGTCAGTGCTGAAACATTTTTAAGTAGTGGAAAATGTGTAAGTTGTTTGTTTATTTGTAACATAGTAGATAGCTAGTTAGTCAACTTGTGGCGGTAGTGTGGCACGTGTATTGAAGTTTGCAGATAGTCGTGTTTAGCTGGTCTAGTATATAAGCAGCTTCTTCTCTCGATTGTAATCAGGTAACAAGAAAATCAATAAAGTTTCCTTTTTCTTCACTCAGCTGTGTAACTAACTCTCTCAAAATATCTTTCTAAGTGTCAGAGACTTTGTTTATATATAGTTACATCTCTTTCTCGGCATTAAGGTCGAATTTCTTTCCACTTGTGCATTAAAGTTGACTATGGCATCTGGGATGTGGTCTTCCTGGTGCCGTGAGATTAAAGGAGTAAATTTCACGGCAATTATCACTTCTTTGGTTGCGGTTCTTGCGGTGATCTGGTTTTTGTGGGATATTGTCAAGAGATCTAGAAAAACAAAAGCTACACTGCCACCAGGTCCCCGCGGGTTGCCATTAGTTGGATACCTTCCATTTCTCGGTACTCAACTCCACAACACGTACACAGACTTGGCTGGGGTCTATGGTCCCATCTACAAGCTCTGGCTTGGGAACAAATTATGTGTTGTGGTGAGCTCACCATCACTGGCTAAAGAAGTGGTTCGGGACCGAGATACAGTAATTGTCAATCGCGACCCACCAGTCGCAGCACTGATTTCCTCATATGGTGCAAGCAATATTGCATGGTGTCCATATGGTCCTGAGTGGAAAAAGTTGCGCAAGATGTTTGTGGGAAAGATGATGAGTAATGCAACCCTTAACGCTTGTCATGCTCTGAGAAGAGAAGAAATTAAGAATGTTATCAGAGATGTGTACGATAACCAAATCGGCAAGCCCACAGACATCGGTGAATTGTCACATTTAACTTCGATTAATGTTATCCAGAAGATGCTGTGGGGCGGTACTTTTGACTTGGGCGAGACGGGGACCAATCTTGGGCCTGAGATTCGGAAGGCTCTTGCAGAACTCATGGTGTTGTTCGGAAGACCAAATATTTCAGACATCTTTCCGGTGCTGGCAGGGTTTGATATTCAAGGAATAGCAAGGCGAACAAAGCAGATTAAACAATGGTTTGAAAAGATCATGAACTCTGCTATCGAGCAACATAAGAATAAGATCGCAGTTAAAGGAGAAGCTGGTAACGATGAGCAAAAGGACTTCTTTAGTTTCCTGTTGGAGCAAATGGAGAATGAAGATAGTGCAACGTCAATTAGTGAAAGGCAACTCAAGGCCGTGATCATGGTACATATGCAGCTTCCATTTTCTGCTTCCAGATACCGAAGAATTGTTGCGTCAAGAACTCCTAACGGATGATCTTGTGTTTAATATAATTAAATATTCAAACTCAAAATTTGCTGCAAATATTGTTAATTTTTCTTACTATTGTGTCTCTGTGTTGTTAATTTGAGACAGGACATAATAACGGGCGGAACAGACACCACAACTACCATGGTGGAATGGACAATGGCAGAGTTGATGCAATACCCGGAATTAATGAAGAAAGTTCAACAAGAATTAGCAGAAGTTGTGGGCATGGATAGCTCCGTTGAAGAGTTTCATTTGTGCCAATTAAGGTATTTAGATGCTGTTGTGAAAGAGACATTACGTTTGCACCCAGCTCTGCCCCTACTAGTACCACGTTGTCCAAGTGAATCCACCACTGTTGGTGGCTATACCATACCCAAAGGAACAACGGTGATACTGAATGTTTGGGCTATCCATACGGATCCTAAACTTTGGGACAATCCTTTGGAGTTTCGACCTGAGAGGTTTCTAAATGATGCTGGCAAATTTGATTACGTGGGTAACAATTTTCAGTATATGCCATTTGGTTCCGGTAGAAGAATGTGTGCAGGAATTCCTCTAGCAGAGAAAATGCTCATGTTTATACTGGCTTCTTTGTTGCACTCCTTTGAGTGGAAATTACCCGATGGCACAGACCTAGACTTATCTGACAAATTTGGGATAGTAATAAAGAAAATGAAGCCATTGGTTTCTGTCCCGACGCCAAGATTATCTGATTCACGATTCTACCACTAAGACAGAAGATGTGTTAGCATTTCAGTCTGGAATTGCATGCTTCTTTTTTTTTTTTTTTTCAAAGGTTTTCTTAAGAAGGCCAAAAGCATTGCTTGGGCCAGTTGTTGCATCTGTTTTTCAGGTGGCTATCTTGAAAAAATGATTATGTAAATCTGCTAGTGGGTTGCCAGCCATATTTTCAGGATTTGGTCTATAATTATAAGTTACTATATCAAATCTGATATTGGTTCCGTTCCCATGTGCTTGAAGATATTTGCTCTGTCAATATTGTTTTTATCTTTGTCTTAATATCTTTCATATTTTGCACGCTTAGATCTTGTCCATATGGTTGACCTTTTTGACTTGTTGGCATAGCAACTATAATGTGAAATGGCACATTTCACGCCATGATCACCATAACCTTTTTTTCATGGAGAAAAATAAGAGTAAAAACGAAATCCACGATGTAGGACACAGTTGCTTTCTGTTAACCACTTAAATGATGTTATGACCGCCTTTGTGTCAAAAATGTTACAACCAGCCATCACCAAACTTTCGGCGAAGTTTCTTCTCAACAACAATAATTAAGCTAACAGTTTTAATTGTTACCACAATGCAAACTATCCTGCTACATGAGGATGTTTGTCAAGCTCTCATGTTGTGCTTCCAGCAACTCGAGCTCTTTTCAGGTCTAGACGCATGGTGAGATAAATTCACTCTAATGATTCTATCAAAGGGATGTTAGCCTGCTCCTCTTTTACAGCAAACCTGCTACTCATAATCAAGTGACAATAAAAATATTAACTGAATTCTTGTGCTATATTTCAGCTTAATACTAAACAATGGAGTTATTGTGTTGCTTTCTTTGTCTTGAAATAATATTGACATTTTCTTTTTCAAAACAGATACTGTGTATGCTGTCACCTCCTCTATAAAAAAATTGGTGTATGTCACACACCTATTTTGTTGCTTTCTTTGGATGATGGTAAAATATTCATTTGGAAATTATAAATATAAATTACAGCGGGCGGCCGGATCTTTCTTAAGATTGTCATATCCTGCACCGACTTTGTGTGTTGTTATCTTCCGATAATAATAAAATTTTCTTTTCCCGAAAAGAAACGAGTACATTGGACATGTTCAGATCTTGCACAACTCTGTCAGCGCAGTTTAAAAAATTAACCGTTTCCACTAACGAACGTTTTTAATTGGTTACAGCTGATGTGTGGGTATATTAGGTTTTTTTTTTTTTAATTGTGTAAATGAGGAAAATAAATTTTGT
This sequence comes from Boswellia sacra, assembly GCA_013180625.2. Taxonomy (NCBI): domain Eukaryota; kingdom Viridiplantae; phylum Streptophyta; class Magnoliopsida; order Sapindales; family Burseraceae; genus Boswellia; species Boswellia sacra. The sequence goes on along the minus strand of SNVD02012478.1, from coordinate 19,270 downwards.
AAAAAATTCGGTACAGCTGATACAATTTAATATCAATTGTACCGTGGCCATCTCCTTTTAATTGCTTGGTTAAGTTTTAAAAATTAAACGAGATCAACAGTTTCGAGATTAGACAGATCATCAATTGGAATTTCATAACTCTTTGCCTTTAATTGTATCAGAAGATCATAAGAAGGCTGTTGCACAACCTGCAAAGAATGTATAGCATCCATTTAACAGTAACTACAAATTAAATTAAATGTAGTCAAAATTTTAATAATATAGGAATTAAATCCAATTCAAACAGGAACGTTTTCATGCTAGAAAATGAGGTTCTAAAACTACACTTGGTAAATTAGCTAGTATAAACGTTAACAATTTTTGTATTCATCTTTCTTTCGCAAACAATCTTCTGAAAATTTATATCTTATGTGTAACAAACGTGATTATAATCAAAATATTTTTAATTAATTCGCGTTCTTAGACATTCCTAAGTGGCTATTTGTTATAGAAAGAAGTTCAAACATGTATATTGTTCAGCTTAAAATATATTAGCAGTTATCGCTGTTGTTGCTGAGCTCATGCATGAGGCATGCAGCTCTGGAATATCCCTCCCATGTGAAGTCTTCATGGGTAGTGACACATCCGAAAAAGGATTGTCTCCCAAGTATAGGAGTGTCGAAGTAATAAAACCCGGTGAGACCGGGGTCGATCCACGAGGAAGGGAATTTAAACGTTACAAATTATAAGCTAAACAATGTGATATGGATGATTCAAAGAGGTGACATGATAATATCAACAAGAATGTAAGATTGTAGGTGGTATTACCGACCATTCAAGTATAAAACAAAAAGTAAGAGGAGGTAAAACCATCCATGGAAATAGGTGGTATAACCAACCATAGTAAATTAAAGAACAATTTTCATAAGGTGGTAGAACCTACCATAGTAAATAAAATAAAAATTTCATAAACAATAGAATAATTAGAATACAAGAGGAATTAACACAATAACAATGAAGGCTAAGGTTAGGGGATCCGCCCTTGATATTTCAAATAAGGATAATTAACCCATTTTAGTTATATGAATTATATTTGTTTCATTACCAATATTTATACCAATTCTTGTAAATGGGTTCAAGCATCCAATGTGCCAATCACCATATGTCTACAACAAATCAAGGTTCCTAAATAGATTCGTGTCGGTAAGGAAGAACCATACATCATCTAGAAAGGATCCAAGCATTTGATGTGCCAAGGATTGTCGACAATGGATCAAGACCTCCACTTTACGAGTGGTGTCAGGATTGATTAAGAAATTAAATATAAATCATATTGAATAAACATTATAAGATTAAGATTATTAAGCACATATTAAGGGTTAGAGAATTCTTATTCTCATATCAAGGGTTTCACCCTTTCACCTTAGCAAAAGAGAAATTAGAAGAACATTATAATAGAAAGAAAATAAAATGCAAGAAAAAGGAAATTCATTAATAACATAAACACACAAAACACCATACAAGATCCTAGCCAAAGCCAAAATGTTCCAGCCAAGGCCAAGATGCCCTAATGGGTCACAAGGCACCTCTATTTATAGATACATCCAGGGGCAAACTTGTCAAATTACAAGGGCATAATTGTCAAATCTTAGTTGTAAATATCGTTGACAATTGGGATCATTAGGCACCGACTTTGACCATCAATTTTTACATTGAAATGTTGTAAATTTTAATCACATGTCTTCATCAAAGTTGTAGATATTTCTCTCAGCTTTCTAGAACATATTGATTTGCACAATTTGGATACGTATTTTGAGAGATACGGTCCAAATACTGAGGCCTGGTCAGACTGAGCTGAGACTGTAGATGGGTTCACTTCAAGCCCAATTTTGGTCCACTAAGAGCCCGAATTTGATGATTCTTGTGAAATGCAATCTTGTAGACAATTAAATCAGATTTCCAAAACATTAAGAATGGCACCATTCTGATCTATAAATAGAGAGTTATGCCCATTTTACCGAACCTGTAACAAAACCAAAATTAAGAGGAAGTTAATTTCAAAGATGCAAAGACTACAAATATGCTTAAGTTGAGGAATTTAATGACACTATTAATGCAATATGATGAACTAAACTCTTATTAAACATGCATTTTTAAGTGTTCATCACACCCCCCAACTAGCTTATTGCTAGTCCCTAGCAATTAAAGCGTTATTATTTAGAAGTGATTTATAGAATTTTACATCCAAGATGGTCATTATTGCACTCTCCTTGATTTTATCCAAATAAACAAACTCTCAACCATTTTTTTTAATGACTCATGTACCATTCAGTCAAGATATCAATAAACCTTCTTGTTGTGCTCAGTCAACACATGATTATGGGGCTTATTAGAAAGAAGCCATATCGGTTCTAATATTTGTTAAGGTTAACAACCTTAGGTAAGAGGCATTTATTCATATATATATATATATATTTCTTTTTTTTCTTTTTTTTTGAAGGAATGCATATTTAACCCATGTAGTGAGCCTTAGGCTAATGACTTCCAGACCAGTTAGCCTTAGGGCATTAGGTGTTAAGACACCCCTACGGGCTTAACGACTCGGGTTGCCGATGCTTTATTTTTGCTTAGAAACTTATGGATAGTGCAATGTTCAATCCCATTAAGCTTTTCTCCTTAATCCATGTAACGAGCTTTGGGCCAATAGCTCCCAAACCAGTTGGTCTTAGGGTATTAGGTGTTGAGGCCCCCCTCGGGCTTAATTGCTCGAATTAAGGAGGCTACGAGACCAAACTTTATCCACAATTGCTATTTTTTTCTTCTTTTTTCTTTCTTTTTTTTTGCTTTTTTTTTAACTTTCCCCTTTGTGTTGTTATCCTAAACAAAACAAAAGAACTCAAATATTACAACATCTCATTTTGCCACCCACAATCATGCATCAAGGTATGTGTATATGTGTGAAGAAAGGTTCATGAATACTTGCTTAATGAGTACATAAGCACACAATTTTTTTTTTTAAATGATAAGGTTGTGAGAGTTCATAGATTTGAATAATTCAAAGTGAAATGAATAAGACCTCCTTGTTATAAAATTCAAAAATCAAGTCTAAATAATATCAAGTTAGCTAAAATGAGTTCATAAAATCAAAATAAAATGACAAATTGGTTAGAATGGTTTTCAAGAGTTCAAACTGGTCCTCCATACTCTGCCATTCCTGACCCAGAATGCGTCTCAAGAGGATTTGAACTCCTTACACCGCACTCTGAATCTAATTACTAACTCGCTTTTTTTTTTAATGCAAGAAAAAGAAAATTAAAGACACACTTATGTCTACTATCCTTCCCCCCCAATCAAATGAAATATTGTCCTCAATGTTTAAATGTAGAGAGATAAAGTATAGGAGACATTACCTGAAGCTTCTGTTATTCAAGAGAGATGACCTGAAAGACTAATAAAATAACATGCTAAAAATAGAATAAAAGACAAAAAAATTACAAACGGAGATTCAGATCCAATTTGCACTTTTTGTTTTGCCCTCCATGCCCAATAATTTGGTACTAGCTGGGTGCGGTTCATACTCAACTCTTATAATGTGTCAAGTACTCACCAGCAGAAGTGGAGAAACAAGGATCTTTCTAGCTAAATGAGGGAATAAAAGTCTGTTCCACAGCTGCATCAACAAAATTTATTAAAGGATCAAAGAAATTGTTAACATTCAACAAACCTATGGGTTTTTGATGGAGATTCAGTTGGGCCCAAGAGGCAATTTGAAAATTTCTTCAAGAGTGTCAAAGCCACCTGGTAAAGCAATAAAGGCATCTGAATTGATGAGCATATGTGCCATGCGTTCATGCATAGATGAGACCTGTAACTCCTTCCCAACCGTTTTTCCAACAATGCTTTCTATAGCCAAAGCTTTAGGAATCACTCCTAAAACTTGACTACCTCCTACATGTGCAGCTGTTGACACACAACCCATTAACCCGAGGCTACCTCCCCCATAAACCACATGAATCTTTCTTCAGCCAGTAGCCTACCAAGATAATTCGCTACTTCTACGAACTCTTCACTTTTACCTGGTCGAGATCCACAGAATACACATATCCTTGGGATTCGACGTTTTGAAGTTTCCTCCATGTCTATGTAACTCTCTAACTATGTGTGAAGAAGAGAACAAGAGATGTGGTATTTATGGAGTGCAAAAAGGTATGCTAATGATGATATCTATCTAGGTAGCTCGGTTGTTTGTTGAAAAATTTGACAATAAGGCATAAAAATTCAAAAGATGATGAAATAAGACACCATAAGTCAAACAAAAGATACAAATTCAAAAATGACAACTATAAGGCATTAAAATTCAAAAATGATGGCACGCATGTATATGTACAGGTAGTTGTGACTGTGGCTCATATCTTCCTCTGGTTTTACGTCCAGAAACGGCTTAAACACTTTCTATGAGTTGGGGATATGCTTCCCATCCAGTTTTCTTATAAACTGGCAAACAAGGTCGTTTTGAGTCAGATTCCCAAGACTATACCGTTCCTGCTCATCTCAAAATTGTGTCCACAAGTTAAAAATTTCACGCTGCATAAGTCCACAAGAATGCGTCTCAAGAGCATTCGGATATCATCCAAAGACTCCTTTTACTCAGGCCATCCTGATGAACTGTAGGCTTATCCCTCTCGATTGTTAGGACAAATATCACAAGGAGCTGCAACCAACGGGTTACCAAGTTCCATCTTGCACATTTGTGACAAACTTGTAACCTTTTCGCTCTTCGCTTTTTGGCATAAGAGCTTTTCCCAAACCTGGCATATGGGAAACAAGATTATCTGAAAACTCACAAGAGAATCGAACCTTGGCTTCAATTAACCATCTTAAATCAGCAGGAATACCCTTACGCATCAACAACCTTAGTCTTTCTGCACGAGCTTTATAAAATTTAAGCAAATCATTTTGAGGAAGAGAGGGAAAATGTTTGTGCAATTTTGAGAGAATGGTATCCATGTGAAAAAAATGAGAGAGAAGAAAAGAAAATGGATGCAAGGTGAGCAACAGTTTTTAGGGAACTGAAAAACCAACTTTAAAGGTCACGGAGTACCATATCCACCACTTGACCGAAAAACAAAATGCAAACACACAAATAAAATAAAAGCACATAAAATAAGAACAAACTAGAAATGATAGCAAAAATCAAGAATAAAAATAAAAATATGGCACAAACGGATAAAATTTGGTTAATCGTGAAAAAAGGCCAAAAGAGGAATCTTTTCGAAAGTAATTTACCACGGTCAAAAATATGCCATTGAGGTGGTACCTCTCTTTTTCCTTTATTTGTGAGAATGGAAGAGATTACCACTATCTGAGTTTGTTTGTCCTTAAAGCATGCATTATTGAGTGTAGATGTTTCTTCCTGCCTTTTTTCGAACCATGGCTCCCAACTCTTAATCTCCTTCACCTGTATAAAATCAAGTAATGAGAATTCTTTAGAAGCAATGGGCATTAGTTGCATACTTGGTTCAAATGAATTGGTTAACTCGATTTCTGAAGGACTTGAAAAATTCTCATTTTGGATATAGTCTTCCATATTACTTTTAGTCCTATTAGCTTCCTCATTTTCATCATGCTCGAAAAATTCATTAATATCAAAATTTTGGTTAAATTCCTTTGCATGATGCATAAGTGAGGATTCGGTCTTTTCTTTGTTAGGTGTTTGATTAACCTCTTCCTTACCCTTTAGGATTGATTCATCATCTTTCTCATAAGGGTTAGGAATATGTTCTGATCAACCTTACCATCATGAAGAGCACTTACCGAATCTTCGAGAAGAGCACTTATCGAATCTTCGAGAAGAGCACTTACCGAGTCTTCATCTAGATGTTGGCTACTTGGATTACTCACATGTGGATTGATGAGGTTTGGCTCGAGTTGAGATGGAAACACACCTTTCTCATGAGTATTAAATGCAAATGCAAGTTTTTCAAGAGCATCATTCAAGTTTGCCATAGTTTGAGCAACTTGACTATTAAAAGCCTCTTGCTTTGCAACGAATGAATTCCATGTTTCTTCAAGATCCTTATAAGATGCATGATCATGAGCTTTTTGAAAATTTTGACATGATTGAAATGGAGGTTGGTAAGATTGTGCATGATTATCATTCCTCCAATCAAAATTCAAGTGATTTTTTCCATCCAAACTTTTGTGAGTAAGGATTAGGATTTGACCTTTGGAAAGTGTTTAAAACATTGGTTTGGTCATGGAGACTTTTCCTAAAGGTAGACACAATTGGGCAATCATCCGTAGGATGATCACTAGAATTACAAGTTTGACAGAAAATTTCTTGCATAGACCATATTCTAAGTCCTCGACTTTCCTAGCTAGGGATGTAAATTTAACATGTAGATCATGATTCTCCCTAAAGTTATATATCCCTCTACTAGACGTTCTTGGTACCTCATAGGTGCCAACATTGTTCCAATTTTGGGCATTTTTCGCTAGTAAGTCTAGAAAATCCATGGCTTCATCTGGGTATTTATTTTCAAATTGTCCATTACACATTAATTCTACCATTTGCCTAGCTTGATGTGTAAGACCTTCATAGAAAATTAGAACTAGTTCCCATGTTTCCAAACCATGATGAGGACAAGTATTAAGCAATGCTTTATACCTATCCCAACATTGATAAAATGTCTCTCCTTGTTTTTGAGTGAAATTGATGATTTGATTTTTGAGAGAATTTGTTCTATAGGGAGGAAAGAATTCTTTAAGAAATTGTTGTTGCATTTCATCCCATGAGCTAATGGATCTTGACCTAAGATTTTGTAGCCATGTCTTAGCTTTATCTTTTAGAGAAAAAGGAAAAAGCTTTAATCGAAAGATGTTTATGCCACAATTTAGGTCACTATAAGTGTTGCAAAACTCTTTAAATTCTCTCAAGTGCAAAAATGGGTTTTCAACATCTAGGCCATGAAAGTGAGGTAAGAATTGAATGAAATCTGATTCATGGTCGAAATATGTTGCATCATGAGGGAAGACTATGCAAGATTGTGCACAAGTTCTCATAAGATTCATGCAATCCATTTATGTTCTCAATTGGGTTTGAGCATGTTTTTAAAGAAGATGAGTGACTCCTAACAATTCTACCAACTAATGCAGTGAGGAAGAAAAGATGAACACATGCAAGAAAAAAGAAATAAAAATAGAAATGGGGAGAGAAGAGATGAACATATGCAATAGAAATGGGAAAAGAAAATACTTACAATTTTTTACGCCAAATTTTACCTTCCTCGGCAACGGCGCCAAAAACTTGACACATCCGAAAAAGGATTGTCTCCCAAGTATAGGAGTGTCGAAGTAATAAAACCCGGTGAGACCGGGGTCGATCCACGAGGAAGGGAATTTAAGCGTTACAAATTATAAGCTAAACAAATGTGATATGGATGATTCAAAGAGGTGACATGATAATATCAACAAGTATGTAAGATGGTAGGTGGTATTACCGACCATTCAAATATAAAACAAAAAGCAAGAGGAGGTAAAACCATCCATGGAAATAGGTGGTATAACCAACCATAGTAAATTAAAGAACAATTTCATAAGGTGGTAGAACCTACCATAGTAAATAAAATAAAAAGTTCATAAACAATAGAATAATTAAAATACAAGAGGAATTAACACAATAACAATGAAGGCTAAGGTTAGGGGATCCGCCCTTGATATTTCAAATAAGGATAATTAACCCATTTTAGTTATATGAATTATATTTGTTTCATTACCAATATTTATACCACTTCTTGTAAATGGGTTCAAGCATCCAATGTGCCAATCATCATATGTCTACAACAAATCAAGGTTCCAAACTAGATTCGTGTCGGTAAGGAAGAACCATACATCATCTAGAAAGGATCCAAGCATTTGATGTGCCAAGGATTGTCGACAATGGATCAAGACCTCCACTTTACGAGTGGTGTCAAGATTGATTAAGAAATTAAATATAAATCATATTGAATAAACATTATAAGATTAAGATTATTAAGCACATATTAAGGGTTAGAGAATTCTTATTCTCATATCAAGGGTTTCACCCTTTCACCTTAGCAAAAGAGAAATTAAAGAACATTATAATAGAAAGAAAATAAAATGCAAGAAAAAGGAAATTCATTAATAACATAAACACACAAAACACAATACAAGATCCTAGCCAAAGCCAAAATGTTCCAGCCAAGGCCAAGATGCCCTAATGGGTCACAAGGCACCTCTATTTATAGATACATCCAGGGGCAAACTTGTCAAATTACAAGGGCATAATTGTCAAATATTAGTTATAAATATCTTTGACAATTGGGATCATTAGGCACCGACTTTGACCATCAATTTTGACATCGAAATGTTGTGAATTTTAATCACATGTCTTCATGAAAGTTGTAGATATTTCTCTCAGCTTTCTAGAACATATTGATTTGCACAATTTGGATACGTATTTTGAGAGATACGGTCCAAATACTGAGGCCTGGTCAGACTGGGCCGAGACTGTAGATGGGTTCATTGCAAGCCCAATTTTGGTCCACTAAGAGCCCGAATTTGATGATACTTGTGAAATGCAATCTTGTAGACAATTGAATCAGCTTTCCAAAACATTAAGAATTGCACCATTCTGATCTATAAATAGAGAGTTATGCCCATTTTACCAACCTATAACAAAACCAAAATTAAGAGGAATTAATTCCAAAGATGCAAATGCTACAAATATGCTTAAGTTGAGGAATTTAATGACACTATTAATGTAATATGATGAACTAAACTCTTATTAAACATGCATATTTAAATGTTCATCAGGTAGGTGGCCAACCCTTGTGAGGTGGCCAATGTTGGTGAAGGTTAGGTGACCAACTCACCTAACCCATTGAAAATGTAATGCATAATCCTCTATAAATAGAGGACGTTCTGCAGAGTTATTGTAATTCAGAACCAGAGAGTTCTGAGAGGTATAGAGAGTCAGGAGAGCTCCAAGAAATTATTTAGAGGATTTTTTGTGTAATCCTTGTATATCAATTTTCTCCGTGAATACAAGTTATTTTTCTCCCAGAATCTATTCTGAGAGTCCCTCTCATCCCCAACAAGTGGTACCAGAGCCTGGTTGAGCTCCTGGATTGCCAGAACAGAGAGAGAAAAATCAGAGAAAATTGTTCCCTGTTTCTAGAAATTTCAGATTTTCTGAAAGTGCTCAAATTTTAAATTTGAAGTGTTCAGTGTGTTCGTGACATTGAGGAGATCATTCTGCAATTTTTTGACGATCGATCCGACAACCAGAGAGCCCGCACGCACCACACGCGCCGTCAACCTGGTCTGCTAGTGGGATTCACTCGCTCCACGCGCCACACGCGCCTTCTACAGGTTGAAGACGACCACGTCATCGCCACGTCAGCCAAAACGCCACGCATCGAACACGTCAGCGGCCACGTCAACAGTGCCACGCCAACAGTCACATCAGAGAACATCGCCACATCATCAGACACGTGTCAGCCGCGTCTTCGACATGTGTCCCGACCCTGCCACGTCATCACATCTTTATGAAATTACAGTTTGACCCCTGTAATTTTGGGTAATTCCATTCTGGCCCCATAGGTTTCTGAAATTTTCAGTTTAGTCCTTAAAATTTTCAGTTTAGTCCTTGAGATTTCCAAGTTTCGTATTTCTTGTACAAAAAGAATTTTTGAGCCCCAGAAGAGGCTATTTCACCATTTTTAACCATTTCGGACGCAACAGTGGGCTCGGATTTTTGAAATTAAATTCTAATTTTAGTCAATTAATTGTTCTAAAATGGAAGAATCATCTAGAGCCATGATTAAGTTGACTACTACCAACTACACACTATGGAGGCCCAAGATGGAGGATCTCCTTAGTTGTAAGGACCTACAAGATCCTATAGAATTTCAAGAAGTAGAGTGGAAGAAAATAAACAGAAAATGCATCGGTCAGATCAGACAATGGATCGACCATAGCGTCTTCCACCATGTAGTCAAGGAAACAGATGCATATTCTCTTTAGACAAAATTAGAGGGTATGTATCAAGCCAAGTCAGCACGCAACAAAGCCATCCTGATGAGACGACTTGTAAACTTGAAGTTGCAGAGTGGAACTTCCGTAGCAGAGCACACAAGTGAGTTCTAGAACTTGATAAATCAACTGTCAGCAGTCGAATTACAGCTTGGAGACGAAGAACAAGCTCTTCTACTTCTCAGTTCCCTTCCAGACTCATGGGAGACGTTGGTGGTATCCCTCAGTAATTCAGCCCCCGGTGGCAAACTTAACTTGTCAGTGGTTAAGGATGCCTTGATGAATGAAGAGGCTAGAAGGAAAGATGCATGCGCCAGTCAAGAAGAAGCCTACATCATGGAGAATCCAGGAAGACAGTCTTGAGGTGATCAAAGCTGGAGGAGAGGTAGAAGTAAAAGCAGAGGCAGGTCGATAGACAGAAGAAGTAAGTCGACAAATGGGCGGAGACCCATGTAAAAATGCTACCACTGTGGTAAAGAGGGCCATTTGAAGAAAAATTATCGCAGTCTACGGAAGCAGAACCCGAAGAGTTCACAAGCACAAAGCAGCGAAGAGCCACGAGTCACAGTCATAGAAGAAGTGACCATTTGTGTAGAAGAGACATGCTTCCACACAGCAGACCAAGGAGTGGAATGGGTGATAGACACAGCAGCTTCCTGCCACGTCACTCCTTGCAAAGAGATCTTCACTATGTATAAAGTAGGAGACTTTGGGATAGTGAAGATGGGAAACAATAGCACCGCCAAAATTATAGGAATTGGTGATGTTCAATTCCAAACAAACATCGGATGTACAATTACCTTGAAGGACGTTCGTCATGTGCCAGATCTTCGACTTAATTTTCTCTCGGTAAAAGCCTTTGATCAGCAAGGCTATAAGAGTTGTTTCACCAATGGTACATTGAAGATGATGAAGGGGGTCATGGTGGTTGCTCGAGGAAAACTATGTGACAATCTTTATAGGACTCATGTAAAGATAGCTGGAGAGAGCCTAAATGTAGCAGAACATATGGTCCCTCAGGAGTTGTGGCATAAAAGGCTCGGTCACATGAGTGAGAAGGGTTTGACAATCTTTGAGAAGAAGAAGCTGATCACTATTTCTAATGATGTAGTGTCTCATCCTTATAACTATTGTTTGTATGGGAAACAACGGAGGGTGTCATTCAGCTTCTTATTAGTGAAGAAATCAAAGTTGTTGGAGCTAGTACACACTGTTGTATGCGAACCTCTCGAAGTGGAGACCCTAGGCGGCAACAGGTATTTCTTGACCTTTATTGATGATGCATCTCAAAAAGTGTGGGTGTATTTCCTCAAGACGAAGGATGAAATTCTGGAGAAGTTCAAGCTGTTTCACACCATGGTAGAACGTGAAATAGGAAAGAAGTTAAAATGCCTCCGATCAGATAATGGAGGCGAATATACCTCTAGAGAGTTCGTAGCTTATTGTAGGAGATACGGCATTCGTCATGAAAGAATGATCCCACATACACCACAACACAATGGAGTGGCAGAGAGGATGAACTGAACCATCATGGAACGGGTCAGAAGTATGCTTAAAATGGCTAACTTGCCTAAGCCATTCTGGGGAGAGGCTGTTCGTATAGCCTGTTATTTAATCAACAAATCACTATCGGTACCACTAAACTTCGAGATTCCAGAAAAGGTATGGTCTAATAAAAAGCCCTCCTACAATCATTTGAAAGTGTTTGGTTGTTTAACATTCGCACATGTATCCAAGGAGTTCAGACAGGAGCTCGATGCAAGAACTGTTTCATATATCTTCATTGGTTATGGAGATGAAGAATTCGGATACAGATTATGGGACCCGAAGGAAAAGAAAGTCATCTGAAGCAGAGATGTGGTGTTCCATGAAGACCAAACATTTGAAGACGCTGAAAAGGCAACAATATCTAAAAATCCCACTAGCAGTGCCCCAGATATTGTTGCAGATTCTGCCCCAGCACCAAATGCCATAAGAAATGATAAGGTACCAGAAGAAGTTCCAGAAGCAGATCAAGAGGAGGAAAATGAAGAGATTGCTGAGCCAGGGGAGCCACAATCACCTGTAGAAGCTGTTGTACCTCCTGGAGATGAAGAACCTCAGCTACGACGATCTGAGCGAGGTAGGATTCTATCGAGGAAATATCCAGAATCAGAATATGTACTGCTTACTGATGAGGGGGAGCCAAAAAGCTTTCGTGAAGCCTTATCTCATCCAGACAAAGAATGTTGGCTGCATGCAATGCAAGATGAGATGAATTCTCTGGAGAAGAATAAAACTTATGAACTGGTTGAGCTCCCTAACGGAAGGAAGGCACTGAGTAATAAGTGGGTGTTCAAGCTCAAGAAAGATGGAATAGGAAAAGTAATAAAGCATAAAGCCCAATTGGTGGTAAAAGGATTCCTTCAAAAGAAAGGAATTGACTTTGATGAAATCTTCTCACCGGTAGTAAAGATGTCCTCAATCCGCGTCATCTTCGGATTGACCGCAAGTCTAGATTTGGAGCTTGAACAAATGGATGTGAAGACAGCATTTCTTCATGGAGACTTGTATGAAGAAATTTATATGAAGCAGCCAGAAGGATTCAAGGTTCAAGGAAAAGAAAACCTCGTGTGCAAGTTGAAAAAGAGCTTGTATGGCCTCAAGCAAGCACCAAGGCAAGGTACAAGAAGTTTGACTCTTTCATGGTGAGTAATGGGTACAAAAGAACCGCTGCAGACCAATGTGTCTACTTCCAGAAACTTCCAGGTAGAGATTTTGTTGCACTCATGTTACATGTGGACGACATGTTGATCGTCAGAAAGGATGCAACAAAAATATAGCAGCTGAAGAATGAACTCTCAACAACCTTCGATATGAAGTATGAAAGATTTAGGACCAACTCAGCAAATCTTAGGAATGCATATCTGTGGAGACAAGAAACAGAAGAAATTATGGCTGTCTCAGGAGAAGTAAGTTGAACGGGTGATTCAAAGGTTCAACATGGATGGTGCTAAGCCAGTTACTGTACGACTGGCTAATCACTTCAAGCTGAGTAAGTGATGCGTTCGAAACTAGCAAGTATACTAGTCGCACAAGTAATAAAGTGATAAGTAAGATATCGTTCCCACGAGGATTGATTCTAATTGAATTTATTATTTTACAGCAACGATAAACTAAACAGGGAGGTTTTGTTGAATGATTAACTAAATGAAATAAGAATGCAAATTAAGAATAACAAAACAGAAGTTAATTTCAATGAAAGATCAATGGAAGAAATCTGGTTAAGGGATCATTCTCTGCCACAAGATATGGATTTGCGAATTAATCATAGAATTGTCATCCAATTACACCATTGAAATTATCAACCGTAGATAACAACAAGCTCTGTTATCCCAATCTTTCCTTACTTTTGTTGTTAAATAAAACAGGCTCTTTATTTAATCTCTATCCATTAAACAACCTAGAACAAGCTCTCTAAATTTAATTCAATGGATGCATTACGATAAGAAAGATAGGTTGATCTAAGCAATAAACACACAAGCTCGGATTATTTAACTTAGGTTGTATTCTCCAATTGCAATCTCTGATCACAATTTTGCTACTAAGCATTAGAAATTCAAGACAATTACGGATCAAGATTTCTAGTCTAGCAATAGACAACAGCCAGATTATATTCAATTGGCCATTTGAAATACAATCCAGCAAGCAATCATAAGCATTAGATATAGGAAAATACAAGCAAATTTAATTAGAGAATTGGATAACAACTTCTTGCACAGTCAACTTACAAAAACCATATCAGGGGCTTTGAAATCACCCTCAACCAATTCAGATTCAGTTACACATGGTTAAGAACATGGTAAATACAATACAACATGGAGACATTCCAGAAAATGAAAGGGAAGGGAAACACTTAGCAAATTTGATGTAATTCTCTTTGGATTGTAGTTCTTCCTCTTTCCAAGCTTCCTTTCTCCTTCAAGAACTCCAGGAGATGAAAGAATTCCAGAGCTGCAGCCTCCACCACGTTCTCCCCTCTTCCAGTTCTAAAAATAAAACCCTAAAATGTGTTTAAATACTCTGCTACAGTAACCTGCTACAGTGTTCCGTACTATACATGCTACAGTGATGTGTGGAATTACATTTCTACACTTCTCACACTGTTTTGATTACAACTTTCGGTACACTGAATGGATTCATAAACCGTAAATTTTTCCAAAAAGTAGACTTCGAGAGCTTTTCAACGGTATATGATATGTCATCGGGTTCATTGTATATCAATACAATTAAATCAGAGAAGATGGTTGACTAGCAGAGGTGAAAATGAAGGGTTTTACTCCATTTTTGTGCAAGTTGCTCCAAAACTCCTACAAACATCAAACCACACAAAAACATAAAAATACCAAGGAATATAGCAAAGAAACATGGACGAATTGATATGAAAATGATATATCAATAGACACTTATCAAATTCCCCCACACTTAGACTTTGCTAGTCCTCGAGCAACTACGACAATATGAAATAAAACTAAACCGAAACAGAATCAACAAAAAATTAAACACACAAATGCTTCATCTTGCAAATAGGCCTCAAAGATTGTACTTAATTATAACCCAAGGAAAACTTCAAAATAATGCACTTAATCAAGAATTTTATCTGAAAGATTAGTTTCGTTTCACTTCAATTCTTCAAGTGTGTGTGTGTAGAGCCATTCTCACCTAATCACTTGTAACCCGGATGAGTTTATTCATAAAAATGAATCATATTTAATATTGAAGATGTGTGTATAAATGAACTCCATAGGCCTGCTTTTCAAGTCACTCTCCACTAATGTAGACATGCACAACACCAAGGATCAAGTAGGGCTTTATTTAAGCTTGTAACGTTTGGCTTAGATGAAGGTATGATAAAGGATAATAATTTGGCTCAAATCACCCACAAACACATAAATCATTCAAGATTATGTGGAGCTCAACCCTTATAACACAACTTATTTTAATTCACCAGGTTACTCCCCCAAACTTATTTAGAACACTCAATCTTTTTTTTTTTTTTTTTTTGGCAGAAAACAAAAGAAAACTACACCCCCACACTTTGTTGTTTCATTCTTTTTTAAGAACACTTAAGGGTATAGATCTCTTATTCTTCTTCTTTTGTTCTCTTTTTTTTCTTTTTTTCTTTTTTTTTATTACACTTCCCCTCCCCCACACTTAAACAACACATTGTCCTCAATGTGTAAGTACGTGGATGATAAGTATAGATTGTCTGTTTTTTTTTCTTTTTTTTTTTTACAAACATAATAGAACTCACTAGCATTGCTCACGACACATCCCAACCTCCTCTAACTTCTCAAAACCAGAACATAGCTCAGAATTTAATTGTGAATGATCTACATGCTCATAGGTAAGGGATAAACTGTTTGGAACAAATTCATTTGAGGTTAGGAAATCTTTTAGTGAGTTAACAAAGAAAACGGCTTACAGAGGCTCAAAGGGGTAACTAGGGATCAATTTCAGTCAAGGTTGGCTATTAAGGCTCAAACGGTCCAAAGATGGCCTAAATCATTTCCCCAACGTTGCACAGTCTAGGATTTCGCCTCGAGTGACCATCAAACAAGTTCTAGAATTCATTGAAATCTGAAGAAATATTTAAATTACATAAACTTTCTCTAAGTGAACAAATAACTCAGTGATAATAGCTCAGTGCTCAATGTTGTGCAAGGAATCAAAAGCAAAGCGAAAACCCATAAACATTTCAAGCACACAGATCCATGCATCATTTATCATTTTCCAAGAGTTATTCTTAATTCAATCCTTATCTTATCATCGACCCACAAAATGCAAGAAAAGAGGTACGTGGCGTTGTTACACCTGAGTCAAGATTGTATATTTCAACAATCCTTAGGACCAGTAGCCCGCAGACTTAAGGTTTCCAGCCTATATACCTTTATTATGAAAGAACAAAACAAGAAACAAGACACTTCAAACAACATGAAATAAACAAACTACAGATTTATTGAGAGAGAATGCGTTTCAAGAGTTAAGGAAACCCCATATTCTGCCATTCTCAGGTTTTTCCACAATTTTTTTTTCGAATCGAAACTGATAAAGAAAAAACACACAACAACTCTAAATTACACAAAACTAAACTTACTCATAAAATAACAAAGTCCAACAAGCCAGCAAACAAAAACAAGTCAGTTAGAATGGGTCTAAAAAGTTTAGAAGTTAGCCTCCTTATTCAGCCATTATGGATTGAAGAGATCCAGAATGCGTTTCAAGAGGAAGTGAACTTTTTAAGCCACCACTCTAAAAACCGAGATTAGAAAATATTACCTGGGATGAAAGAAACAACCTGAAAAAAAAAACTCAACTCAAATAAACACAATAAAGAGAAAGCAAACGAAAATGAAGCAAACCAGCAGATAGAGATTACAGATGGAGCGTTAAATCCAGTTTACGCCTCTTATTGCCTTCTCCAAACCAATCTATCCGAGCTATTGTTGGATCAGGCGAATAGATGAATGCTTGTAATTTGTCGATTAACTCCTCTGCAGTTGAAGCTGTAACCAGGATTTGCCTCGCTGACTGTGAGATAAAGTTTTTTTCTACTGCTTGATCAAGAAAAGACAACAAACCATCAAAAAATTATTGACATTTAACAAACCAATGGGTTTCCGATGGATGTTTAGCTGTGCCCAAGAGGTGATTTGAAATATCTCCTCTAATGTACCATAACCACCGGGCAAAGCTATAAATGCATCAGATTTAATGACCATATGTGCAATACGCTCATGCATGCTAGAGACCTGTAACTCTTCCCCCATTGTGTTGCCTATGATATCTCGCACAGCTAATGGTTTAGGGATAATGCCAAGAACTTTACTTCCTCCCAAGGATGCAGCTGTCGATACACACCCTATTAACCCAAGACTACCCCCTCCATAAGTCAAATGAATACCCTGTTGACCCAGGTATGGCAACCCAAGAGGGGGGGTGAATTGGGTTTTTATTTATCAAAAACGGATTTAGAAAACTTTTCTTGAAAGATCAAAATTAGTTCACTCTTTCTTTGAAAATAAAGGTGAAGAAGATGAAATTAGAATTTATCAAAGATGCAATCAAAAGAATAATAATGATGAACAATCACAAGTGCAAGTAAATGTAAAGAGGAAAGGGATAGAGAGAGTGCAAACTCAATTTACGTGGTTCGGCAAACCTTGCCTACGTCCACGGGCTCCTAGCTCCACGAGCTAAGCTTTCCACTAAGTTGTAGAATCTTTACAACTTGCTTGATGAACAACCTCACCAAGACTTTTTCTTCCAACTCTTGATAACACCACACCAAGAGTTCTTCTTGATGAACAACCTCACCAAGGCAACTTCCTTCAACCCTTGATAACACCACACCAAGAGTTCTTCTTGATGAACAACCTCACCAAGGCAACTTTCTTCAACTCTTGATAACACCACACCAAGAGTTCTTCTTGATGAACAACCTCACCAAGGCAACTTCCTTCAACTCTTGATAACACACAACAAGAGTTCTCTCAAGGATAACTATTATCCTTTACAATAATATCTCACTCTCACCACAATACAATAACAAAGATAATTTTTACAACAAAAGTATAACTCTCTTCAAAGAGTAGATAAATAATATAAAAGCTCTCTAGACTTGATATTTCTCTTGCTTTTTTTTTTTTGATTAAATGCTTCTCTTGCACTTGTTGAATGCATGGGAGAATGGCTCCTTTTATAGGCAAATGAGATGAACTTAATCAAGTGAAGACACCATCTCCAAATTTTCTGCCCCCCATAAAAACCGTAATATTGTCTGCCATTTTTGTCAATGTTCCGTTTGAAATTTGAAAATCTGTAAAACATAAAAGATCTGCACATTTGAATAAGCTTTCCAACGCATCAATAACCAAGTCATTTAGATATCTGTAGCTCAAGATATGGCCAAAAAACCATTCGGTGCTCAAGTGACTTGATTTTTCTTTCATGTGTCAGTCCACTGACTTGAATGATAATTCTGTCAGCCTTCCATTTGAAATTTGAATTTATTCAAAACATAAAAGATCTTGATATTTGAATAAGCTTTCAAAAACATTAAGAATCAAAGCAATTAGATATCTCTATCTTAAGATATGGCCAAAACACCATTCGGTGCTCATGTGAGTTGATTTTTCTTCTCTGTGTCAGTCCACCGAATTGCATGTCAATTATGTCGATCTTCCATTTGAAATTTGAATTTCTTCAAAACATATGAAATGTGCCCCATTAAGTCATATTTCTAATGCCACAAGAATCAAGTCATTTTGATTTTTCTAGCTCAAGATATGTCCAAAGAGTATTCGGTGCTCATGTCAGCTGCTTCCATTTGTCTTTCAACTTGCATGATGATTTGGACAACCTTGCACTTGAAATTTGAATTTCATTAAAACATATGAAATGTTATAAATTGAGTAAGCTTTCCAAAGGCTCAAGAATCATGTCATTTGGATATTTGTAGAGATATATATGACCAATTGATTGAACATTGCTCATGTGTCACATTCCTTGAGTCCATCCTTGTTCTTAAACTTTGGTGCCTTTAACATGTAGTCTTCTCCTTAGCTTCAACACTTCATTTTAATAAGCCTCTTCTTGATTTTAAAATTATTTCAATGATCTTACTCTTGCACATAATTTAACATGTTAGTAAATCTCAATTAATCAATGTGTATTGTTATCATCAAAATTATCATGTAGCCTTAGGGCTAACAATCTCCCCCTTTTTGATGATGACAAACCATTGATTGCTTTTAAAATATAATCTAAAATCAAAAATGAAAATAAAATCAATAATAAGCAAAAAGAATGGCACTTGTTATGAATATAAGCAATCCAACTATTTCTCCCCCTTTTGTTATCATCAAAAAGATATAATCAAATTAATTACTCCCCCTAAATATATTCTCCCCCTTAACATATGCTACCATTTAAAGATTATCATATAAAAGAAAAATTAAGACATATCCAACATAACTACTTCTCTTCTTATTATACAAAATATATCTTGACTAAGGGGTTTAGTCATATTTAGGTCTAGAGACTAATTCCCAAACTTGATTTCTCCCAAAATGGTTCAATTCTTCTTGCATAGCCAAAATCCAACTTTCCTCATTTTTGGCTTTTTTAAAAGATTTTGGTTCAAATTGAGAGACAAATGCAAAATGATTACAAAAGTTCTTAAAAGAAGATCTAG
>SNVD02012477.1:0-68584 GCA_013180625.2 Boswellia sacra | reverse complement strand
AAGTGAAGGAAAATATTTACGAAGGTTCGACAGAAAGATATCGGCATCCATTGAAGAGGAGAAACGAAGAGATATTACCGATAATGCGATCGGGTTTGTTTTTCTCCAAGATATGCACGTTTCAAACCTTTGGCGAATGACTTCAACTTCCGTTTGAATGTTTCCACAAGCTGCTGCACAAATGAGCTCAAAGCACAGAGTAATCAAATTAAACAAAAGAAAGGAAAAGAAAAGAGCAGAAACAAAACTAAAGACACATAAAAGAGATAACAACACAATAGCAAACAAAAGTCAAAAACAAGTAAAAAATATAAAAACACATGAGACAGATGGCAAAGAGAGATAAAACCTGATCAATTTGATGGCCTACGAAAGGAATCTCCTTGAGACACAAAAATCGATCATTATTACCTCATTTTATTTTTCTTTTCTTCTTTTTTTTATTTTTCAAAAACATTGGGTTGCCTCCCAATAAGCGCTTGGTTTAACGTCCTCAGCCTGACGTTGGTTCCATCATGTGAGGATCCAATTTCTGTTGTGCTTCTATAATGGGCTTGGATCCCTCTTCTAACAAGATACGGTCAATGCATATGGATGGGCCTTGGATGTCAACAATTGTCCACTCAATAGCTATTTTGTGATCTGTAAGTATTCGGACGAGTTTATCTTCTTGTATTCGTGCAAGGCCCATTTCCATTGTAACTCGCAAAGTATCATTCTCACACAAGAATCCATAATTCAAAAGATATGGAAGTGACTCTTAAGCTCCAGGTATTGGTTTGCATCACAGAAGGAAGAAGTTTCTCATTAGATAAAGGCAATTCAATGTACGAAACATCATACCTATTTGTGGTGATAGCTAAAGTCTCATCCAAGCTTGTCACAGCTTCCTCCACTTCTTTAGACACTTGTATCAGCTTTCTTGGTTCTTTGAAACTTTCTATCCTTATGTGTTCACTAATAGCAACATCCACTCCATTCTTGCGAGTTAACTCAAAACATTGTTGTGACAAATAATCAATAAAGTCAACTGCAAAAATAGAATGTAAGTCATTAGAGTACCTCATTTCCTCAAAAATATTAAAACATATCACCTTGCCATCAAACTCTATGGTCAAAGTGCCATAATGAACATCAATCTTGATTCTAGCAATTTTCGAGAATGGCCTCCCTAAAGAATCAGTTGTTGGATAGAAGATGTCTCTCTCTATTTAAGGGAAATAGAAATCTGCTGGGAGGGAAAAACCAATTGATTCACCTGCACAAGCACATCTTCCACAACTCTATTGCGATATGCATTAAAATGATTAGCAAACTGAATGGTAATACCAGTTTTCGCAAAAGGTCCAAGATTTCAAGAAGCATAAATAGAATATGGCATGACATTAATAGATGCTCCTAAATCTAATATAGTTCTTTCAAACTTGGTATTACCAATGGTGCATGGAATGATGAACGTACCTGGATCTTTGCATTTTGGAGGAATTTTTCTTTGCAATACAGCTGAAACATTTTCCCCCACACTTCCTTTCTCATTTCCCTTCAACTTTCTCTTGTTGGTGCATAACTCCTTGAGAAATTTTGTACAACGAGGTACTTGCTCAATAGCATCCAAAAGTGGTATATTTACCTCGATGTTGTGAGAAGTTTCCAGGATTTCTTGTTCTTGTTTCTCCTTCGATTGTGCAAATCTACTAGGAAAAAAGTGGAGGAGAAACATATGAAGGAATGGGAGTTATAGGATTTACCTGAGAAGTCAGTGTTTTGTTCATGGTGGAAGTGGTGTCATCTCCTTCATCAGTTTGTGTTTTCTTTGGTAGGACATCTAATTGCTCTCCATTTTGCAAAGTTATCGCACAAGAATTCTCTCTTGGATTGATCACCAGTTGACAAGATAATTCTTCTGAGCCTTGGCCCTCGAATTTGCTCATGCTAGTGGCCAATGGTCCCATTTGATTTGCCAGGTTTTGGATACTTGCCCCAGTTTCCTGCTGGAATTGCATTGTGTTAGTGGCAAGTGCATTAACAATGTCCTGGAGAGACATACCTGAGTTTTGTGAAGCTGGTTGCGGTGCTGGATGTAGCATTGGTGGTGGTTGCATTTGAAAAGGTTGCTGCACTCTAGGTTGATTGAAACATTGTGGCCGATTTGGTATCACATTTGGAGTGATTGGTTGATGATTCCAGTAACTGAAATTATGTTGATCTTCCCATCCAGCATGTAAGTGCTAGAGAAAGGATCATACCATTGCCTCGTTTGTCCTGGAAATCCACCCATGGCATTGGCTTTTTCCATATATTCTTCTTGTAAAGTTGGATATATGTCGATTGGATGCTCCATCGTAGAATATATCCCACATTCATAAGATTTTTGCATATCTCCTACAGCCATGTTTTCCACAATAGAGGTTAGCTCAGAAAGTTGTTGTTCAATGTTCGGAGTGCTTACCTCATTTACTCTCCATGGTACTTGTGGTTCGAATCCGCTACCGAATTGATAGAAGTTTACTGCCATGTTGTCTAAACACAAACAATCAGAAAAGAAAAACAAAGAAAATATGAATCAACAATGAAAACAAAATAACAATCGATTAGAAAATCAATCCCTGGCAACGGCGCCAAAAACTTGATGCGTTCGAAACTAGCAAGTATACTAGTCGCACAAGTAATAAAGTGATAAGTAAGCTATCGTTCCCACGAGGATTGATTCTAATTGAATTTGTTATTTCCAGCAACAATAAACTAAACAGGGGGGATTTTTGTTGAATGATTTACTAAATGAAATAAGAATGCAAGTAAAGAATAACAAAACAGAAAGTAAATTTGAATGAAAAATCAATGGGAGAAAGCTGGTTAAGGGATCTTCTCTACCACAAGATATGGATTTGCGAATTAATTGTAGAATTGTCATCCAATTACACCATTGAAATTATCAACCGTAGATAACAACAAGCTCTGTTATCCCAATCTTTCCTTACTTTGTTGTTAAATAAAACAGGCTCTTTATTTAATCTATATCCATTAAACAACCTAGAACAAGCTCTCTAAATTTAATTCAATGGATGAATTATGAAAAGAAAGACAGTTTGATCTAAGCAATAAACACACAAGCTCGGATTATTTAACTTAGGTTATATTCTCCAATTGCAATCTCTGATCACAATTTTGCTACGAATGATTAGAAATTCAAGACAATTACGGATCAAGATTTCTAGTCTAGCAATAAATCACAACCAGATTATATTCAGTTGGCCACCCAAATACAATCCAGCAAGCAATCATAAGCAGTAAACATGGGAAAATACAAGCAACTTCAATTAGAGAATTGGATAACAATTCCTTGCACAATCAATTCACAAAAAACCATATCAAGGGCTTTGAAATCACCCTCAACCAATTCAGATTTAGTTACACATATTCAGATAGAATACAAATACAATACAATATGGAGACATTCCAGAAAATGAAAGGGAAAAGGAAAACTTAGCAAATTTGATGAAATCTCTTAGGATTTGTAGTTCTTCCTCTTTCCAAGCCTTCAATCTCCTTCAAGAACTCCAAGAGATGAGAGAAATCCAAAGATGCAGCCTCCACCACGTTCTCCCCTCTTCAAGTTATGAAAATAAAACTCTAAAATTTGTTTAAATACTCTGCTACAGTGACTTGCTACAGTGCCCCGTATTATACATGCTACAGTGACTTGTGGAATTATATTTCTATACATCTCACACTGTTTTGATTACAACTTTGGTACACTGAATGGATTTATAAACCGTAAATTTCTCCAGAAAATAGACTTCGAGAGCTTTCCAACGGTATATAACATGTCGTCGGTTTCATTGTATATCAATACAATTAAATCCGAGAAGATCACTGACTAGCAGAGGTGAAAATGAAGGGTTTTACTCCATTTTTGTGCAAGTTGCTCCAAAACTCCTACAAACATCAAAACACAAAAAAAACATAAAAATACCACGGAATATAGCAAAGAAACATGGACGAATTGATATAAAAGTAATACATAAATAGACACCTATCAAATTCCCCACACTTAGACTTTGCTAGTCCTCGAGCAACTAAAATGATACGAAACAAAACTAAACCGAAACAGAATCAAAGAAAAATTAAAACACACAAATGCTTCAACTTGCAAATAGGACTCAAAGATTGTACTTAATTATAACCCAAGGAAAACTTCAAAATAATGCACTTGATCAAGAATTTTATCTTAAAGATTAGTTTCGCTTCACTTCAATTCCTCTAGTGTGTATGTGTAGAGCCATTCTCACCTAATCACTTGTAACCCGGATGAGTTTATGCATAAAAATGAATCATATTTAATATTGAAGATGTGTGTATAAATGAACTCCATAGGCCTGCTTTTCAAGTCACCTCCACTAATGTAGACATGCACAATACCAAGGATCAAGTAGGACTTTATTAAGCTTGTAACGTTTGGCTTGGGTGAAGGTATGATAAAGGATAATAATTTGGCTCAAATCACCCACAAACACATAAATCATTCAAGACTATGTAGAGCTCAACCCTATAACACCACTTCATTTCAATTCACCAGGTTACTCCCCCAAACTTATTTAGAACACTCAATCTTCTTTTTTTTCTTTTTTTTTCTTCTTTTTTTTTAGAAAACAAAAGAAACTACACCCATGTTTCATTCTTTTTAAGAACACCCAAGGGTATAGAACTTCTGTTTTTTCTTTTTTTTCTTTTTTTTTTTACTGCAATTCCACTCCCCCACACTTAAACAATACATTGTCCTCAATGTTTAAGTACGTGGAAGATAAGTACAGATTTTTTTTCTTTTTTTTTTTTTACAAACATAATAAAACTCACTTGCATTGCTCATGGCACAATACAACCTCCTCTAACTTCCCAAAACCAGAACATAGCTCAAAATGTAATTGCGAATGATTTACATGCTCATAGGTAAGGGATAAACAGTTTGGAACAAATTCAATTGAGATTAGGAAATCTTTTAGTGAGTTAACAAAGAAAAAGGTTTACAGAGGCTCAAAGGGGTAACTAGGGATCAATTTTAATCAAGGTTGGCTCTTAAGGATCAAACGGTCCAAAGATGGCCTAAATCATTTCCCTAATGTTGCACAGTCTAGGATTTCGCCTCGAGTGACCATCAAACAAGTTCTAGAATTCATTGAAATCTGGAGAAACACTTAAATTACATAAAATTTCTCTAAGTAAACAAATAACTCAGTGATAATGGCTCGGTGCTCAATTTTGTGCAAGGAATCAAAGGTAAAGCAAAAGCTAATTAACATTTCAAGCACACAGATCTATGCATCATTTATCATTTTCTAAGAGTTATTCTCAATTCAATCATTGCATTATCATTGGCCCATAAAATGCAAGAGAAGAGGTACGTGGCGTTGTTACACCTGAGTCAAGATTGTATATTTCAACAATCCTTAGGACCAGTAGCCCGCAGACTTAAGGTTTCCAGCCTATATACCTTTATTATGAAAAACAAAACAATATACAAGACACTTCAAACAACATGAAATAAACAAACTACAGATTTATGTCGAGAGATTACAGATGGAGCGTTAAATCCAGTTTACGCCTCTTATTGCCTTCTCCAAACCAATCTATACGAGCTATTGTTGGATCAGGCGAATAGACGAATGCTTGTAATTTGTCAATTAACTCCCCTGCAGTTGAAGCTGTAACCAGGATTTGCCTCGCCCACTGTGAGATGAAGGTTTTTTCTACTGCTTGATCAAGAAAAGACAACAAACCATCAAAAAAATTATTGACATTTAACAAACCAATGGGTTTCAGATGGATGTTTAGCTGTGTCCAAGAGGTGATTTGAAATATCTCCTCTAATGTACCATAACCACCGGGCAAAGCTATAAATGCATCAGATTTAATGACTATATGTGCAATACGCTCATGCATGCTAGAGACTTGTAACTCTTCCCCCATTGTGTTGCTTATGATATCTCGCACAGCTAATGGTTTACGAATAATGCCGAGAACTTTACTTCCTCCCAAGGATGTAGCTGTCGACACACACCCCATTAACCCAAGACTACCCCCTCCATAAATCAAATGAATACCCCTCGCAGCTAATGTCCTACCAAGATCAAGAGCTGCTGTTGTAAAATCTCCATCTTTACCAAATTGCGATCCACAAAATACGCATATATTTTGGAATCGCCGAATTGGTGTTTTCTCCATTTCTACAAGGGCTCTAAACTTGTGTAAGACAATGATGCACGTTAGGTATTATGCGATTCAAGTGCAAGACAGGTTATGAAATGACATTTCAAAATATGCAGCATGGATATATACACCTGTAAAACTCTCAAATTTGACACATGGGGACATAATTTCGGTGGGGGTTGCTCGATGCAGATTTATCGCCCCGATATTTGAAAAAATAGATATGCTTTCAGTGGGGTTTGACAAAACCTCAACACTTGTCGCCCACGTGTGCATGAAAAATGGAGATAAACTTTCGGTGGGGTTTGAAAAAACCGCCACACTTGTCTCCCACGTGAAGCTTGACAATTAGAGATATACTTTCGATGGGGTTGGACAAAACCGCCACACTTGTCTCCCACGTGAAGCATGAAAAGTAAAGATATACTTTCGACGGAGGTTGACAAAACCTCCACACTTGTCTTCCACGTGTGCTTATATCCTGGGGTAGTCATCTGGTTTGTCAAAAAGAAAACTTGAAATTAAAACAAACAAAATCAACCAACAACAACAACACAAAAAACAACATTGATAATCAGATCAAACGAAACAAGAAAGAAATAAAATTCGACAACAACAACACACATTCAAATATACAAGTAGTTGTGATTGTGGCTCACATCTTCCTCTGGTTTTACGTCCAGTAACGGATGAAACGCCTTCTATGAGTCTGGGATTTGCTTCCCATCCAGTTTTCTTATAAACTGGCAAACAGGGTCGTTTTTAGTCAGATTCCCTAGACTATAACAATGCAATTCATCACGAAATTGTGTCCATAGATTAAGCAATTCACGCTGAACAAGTCCACAAGAATGTGACTCAAGAGTTAATAAAAAATTATCCAGCGACTCATTACTCAAACCATTCTTAATAAATGAAAGTTTATCTTCTCTATTCCTGGACGCAAAACCTAATGAATGACAAGTCTGGTTACAATTCCATCTAGCACATTTTATAACATACTTGTAACCTTTTCGCTCTTCGCCTCTTGGCGTAGTAGCTCTTTCCTAGACCAGGCATGTATTTTGCGAGTTTAATGTCCGACTCACCGGACAATCTCACCTTGGCTTCGATAAGCCATCGGATATCAGCAGGCACATTTAGGAGCATCAACGCCCAAAGTTTAGTCATCCGTACTTTATAAATTTTAAACACAGCATTTTGAGGAAGTGAAGGGAAATATTTACGAAGGTTCGATAGAAAGATATCAGCATCCATTGAAGAGAAGAAAAGGAGAGATATTACCGATAATGCGATTGGGTTTGTTCTTCTCCCAGATATGCACGTTTCAAACCTTCGAACAATGGCTTCAACTCCCGTTTGAATGTTTCCTCAAGCTGTTGCACAACTGAACTCGAAGTACGAAATAATCAAATTAAACACAAGGAAGGAAAAGAGAAAAAAAACAGAAACGAAACTAAAGACACATAAAAGAGATAACAACACAATAATAAACAAAAGTCAAAAACAAGTAAAAAAATATAAAAACAAATGAGATAGATGGCAAAGAGAGATAAAACCTGATCAATTTGATGGCCTATGAAAGGAATCTCCTCGAGACACAAAAATCGATTATTATTACCTCATTTTATTTTTCTTTTTTTTTCAAAAATATTGGGTTGCCTCCCAATAAGCGCTTGGTTTAACGTCCTCAGCCTGACGTTGGTTCCATCATGGGAGGATCCAATTTTCGTTGTGCTTCTCTAATGGGCTTGGATCCCTCTTCTAACAAGATACGGTCCATGCATATGGATGGGCCTTGGATGTCAACAATTGTCCACTCAATAGCTATTTTGTGATCTGTAAGTATTCGGATGAGTTTCTCTTCTTGTATTCGTGCAAGGCCCATTTCTCTTGTAACTCGCAAAGTATCATTCTCACCCAAGAATCCATGATTCAAATGATCTGGAAGTGACTTAAGCTCCAAGG
The DNA here is from genome assembly GCA_013180625.2 of Boswellia sacra. Classification (NCBI taxonomy): domain Eukaryota; kingdom Viridiplantae; phylum Streptophyta; class Magnoliopsida; order Sapindales; family Burseraceae; genus Boswellia; species Boswellia sacra. The sequence goes on along the minus strand of SNVD02012477.1, from coordinate 60,412 downwards.
TATGGCTTTCATCACAGAAGGAAGAAGTTTTTCACTAGATAAAGGCAATTCAATGTACGAAACATCATACCTATTTGTGGTGATAGCTATAGTCTCATCCAAGCTTGTCACAGCTTCCTCCACTTCTTTAGACACTTGTATCAGCTTTCTTGGTTCTTTGAAACTTTCTATCCTTATGTGTTCACTAATAGCAACATCCACTCCATTCTTGCGAGTTAACTCAAAACATTGTTGTGGCAAATAATTAATAACATCAACTGCAAAAACAGAATGTAAGTCATTAGAGTACCTCATTGCCTCAAAAATATTGAAACGAATCACCTCGCCATCGAATTCCATGGTGAGAGTGCCATCATGAACATCAATCTTAGTTCGAGCAGTTTTCAAGAATGGTCTCCCAAAAAGAATTGGTGTTGGATTAGGAGATGTCTCATCCTCCATTTCAAGAACATAGAAGTCTGCTGGGAAAACCAATTGATTCACCTACACAAGCACATCTTCCACAACTCCCTTGGGATATGCATTAGAACGATCAGCAAGTTGAATGGTAATACCAGTTTCCACAAAAGGTTCCAGATTTAAAGAAGCATAAATAGAATATGGCATGATGTTAATAAATGCTTCTAAATCGAACGTAGCTCTTTCAAACTTAGTTTTACCAATGGTGCATGTAATGGTGAACGTACCTGAATCTTTGTATTTCAGAGGAATTTTTTCTTGTAAAACAACTGAAACATTTTCCCCCACACTTACTTTCTCATTTCCTTTTAACTTCCTCTTGCTGGTGCATAACTCCTTGAGACATTTTGTATAACAAGGTACTTGCTCGATAGCATCCAGAAGTGGTATATTTACCTCAATTTTGGGAGAAGTTTCCCAGATTTTCTGTTCTTGTTCCTCCTTCTTCGATTTTGCAAATCTACTAGGAAAAAGTGGAGGAGTAAAATATGAAGGAATGTGAGTTATAGGATTTACCTGAGAAGTCAATGTTTTGTTCATGGTGGATGTGGTGTCATCTCCTTCATCAGTTTGTGATTTCCTTGGCAATACATCTAATTGCTCTCCATTTCGTGAAGTTATTGCACTAGCAGTCTCTCTTGGATTGATCACCGTTTGAGAAGATAATTTTTCTGAGTCTTGGCCCTCAAATTTGCTCATGCTAGTAGCCAATTTTCCTATTTGATTTGCCAGGTTTTGGATACTTGCCCCAGTTTCCTGCTGGAATTGCATTGTGTTAGTGGCAAGTGCATTAACAATATCCTGGAGTGACATACCTGAGTTTTCTGAAGCTGGTTGTAGTGCTGGTTGTGGCATTGGTGGTGGTTGCATTTGAAATGGTTGCTGCACTCTAAGTTGATTAAAACCTTGTGGCCGATTTGGTATGGCATTTGGGGACGATTGAGTTGATGGATTCCAGTAACTGACATTAGGGTGATCTTCCCATCCAGCATTGTAAGTGTTAAGAGAAGGGATATACCATTGCGTGTTTGTCTGGAAATCATCCCTGGCATTGCTTGTTCCAATCTCCTGCCCCCCCAAATGTTTGGATATATGGTCGATTGGATGTCCATGGTAGAATATACCCCACATGCATAAGGTTTATGAATATGTCCTACAGCCATGTTTTCCACAAGAGAGGTTAGCTCAGAAAGTTGTTGTTCAATGTTCGGAGTTCTTACCTAATTTACTCTCCATGGTACTTGTGGCTCAAATCCGCTACTGAATTGATAGAAGTTTACTGCCATGTTGTCTAAACACAAACAATCAGAAAAGAAAACAAAGAAAATATGAATCAACAATGAAAACAAAATAACAAATCGATTAGAAAATCAATCCCCGGCAACGGCGCCAAAAACTTGATGCGTTCGAAACTAGCACGTATACTAGTCGCACAAGTAATAAAGTGATAAGTAAGATATCGTTCCCACGAGGATTGATTCTTATTGAATTTGTTATTTCCAGCAACAATAAACTAAACAGGGGGGATTTTTGTTGAATGCTTTACTAAATGAAATAAGAATGCAAGTAAAGAATAACAAAACAGAAAGTAAATTTGAATGAAAAATCAATGGGAGAAAGCTGGTTAAGGGATCCTTCTCTACCACAAGATATGGATTTGCGAATTAATTGTAGAAGTGTCATCCAATTACACCATTGAAATTATCAACCGTAGATAACAACAAGCTCTGTTATCCCAATCTTTCCTTACTTTGTTGTTAAACAAACAGGCTCTTTATTTAATCTCTATCCATTAAACAACCTAGAACAAGCTCTCTAAATTTAATTCAATGGATGCATTACGATAAGAAAGATAGGTTGATCTAAGCAATAAACACACAAGCTCGGATTATTTAACTTAGGTTGTATTCTCCAATTGCAACTCTGATCACAATTTTGCTACTAAGGATTAGAAATTCAAGACAATTACGGATCAAGATTTCTAGTCTAGCAATAGACAATATCCAGATAATATTCAGTTGGCCACCCAAATACAATCCAGCAAGCAATCATAAGCATTAGATATGGGAAAATACAAGCAAACTTCAATTAGAGAATTGGATAACAACTTCTTGCACAATCAACTTACAAAAACCATATCAGGGGCTTTGAAATCACCCTCAATCAATTCAGATTCAGTTACACATGTTTAAGAACGTGGTAAATACAATACAACATGGAGACATTCCAGAAAATGAAAGGGAAGGGAAAAACTTAGCAAATTTGATGTAATTCTCTTTGGATTGTAGTTCTTCCTCTTTCCAAGCTTCCTTTCTCCTTCAAGAACTCCAAGAGATGAAAGAATTCCAGAGCTGCAGCCTCCACCACGGTCTCCCCTCTTCAAGTTATCAAAATAAAACCCTAAAATGTGTTTAAATACTCTGCTACAGTGAATTGCTACAGTGCCCCGTATTATACATGCTACAGTGACTTGTGGAATTATATTTCTATACATCTCACACTGTTTTGATTAGAACTTTTGGTACACTGAATGGATTTATAAACCGTAAATTTCTCCAGAAAATAGACTTCGAGAGCTTTCCAACGGTGTATAATATGTAGTCGGGTTCATTGTATATCAATACAATTAAATCCGAGAAGATCACTGACTAGCAGAGGTGAAAATGAAGGGTTTTACTCCATTTTTGTGCAAGTTGCTCCAAAACTCCTACAAACATCAAAACACACAAAAACATAAAAATACCACGGAATATAGCAAAGAAACATGGACGAATTGATATAAAAGTAATACATAAATAGACACCTATCACACATTCACCACAATCGACAAAAACAACTACAAATAATCGTTATTGAAATATGTGCCAAACTAATAAAATGCCAAATATTTTCTTCTCCACATCACAATAAAAGTAAATCTTCGCCAATGCAATCAAGACTAGAAAATTTTACATCTACATAATTTGCGGCCATCTATGAGTTCCAATGTCATAAAATAAAATATCCAAATTATTGTTTTACACTTTCTAATGAGGTATAGCATTAAACTCAAACTTAATCCCATATCTCACTTTCAATTACATTTTTCAAAAGATATTAAATATTATGTTACGGGTCAGATTCATTCTACCACATAACTATCAATCAGGCAAGCCAACAACAGTCCATGACTACTAACACCAAATCTCTTGTTTAAAAAGACTGCAAGCTATACAATTAACCAACTTGACCCTTGAAGCAAAGTTTCCTGAATATAAACATTCCTAGTGGGATTTATTCCATTTCATTGTAAACTAAAACTTGTAAGATTTGTTGTCCAAAGAATTCAGTGTTTGTACTCCACATAGAACTAGATTCTTATGGGCAATAGCAAATGGCATCTTTCTAAGAAAATCTAAACCAAAATAAAATGTTTTTTTCTTATTATAGACTCCAATAGAGAGCTGGAAAATGGGTAATGTTGGACTAGATTAGATCAGTCTGCTTTGAATTGTTTTGTTAGGATGTCGACATCTAAAGTCAATGGATTGCAGCAACCACAAATTGTAGATTCAATAAAGTTAGATTATTTGAAAATTTGAAAGTCAACAAAACAGCATAACACAACCTTTATCTATCTAATCAACTGAATTCAACATATTAACGAACAACAAACAAAATAAATGAACAAAAAACAAAAACAAACAAAATATACCCAGAAACAGTTTTTATTCAACGGACCAAAATATGTTGCTATTCTATTGAGACATTTTATCAAACAATTACTATGCACAAACAAATCCACACTAACACCCAGAAACAAAAGAATCGACATAAATATACCTATAGTAAAATAAATTGAGACAAAAAATAACAGAATCATATAAATTGAATAAAAAATTATAGAGACAAAAAAAACTTAAAAATTACCCAGATAACAAAATAATCAAATTTGAAATCCAAGAGTAGAAGATGAGTGGGAGAGGATTAGCAAAGAGTGTAGAGATGAGAAGTTGAGAAATTTGCATAGAGAGGGAGATAAAGATACGTGGAGATGTGAGATGAAGATGGAGACGAGAGAAAGTGTTATGAGATGAAGATGAAGAAGACGACGAGATGTCATGAGATGCAAATGAGACAGAGGAAATTGAGATGTGAAAAAGTGTAAAGATATTTTAAAATTGTATTATTTTTATACAGTGTAGAGTAGTGCATCCAATTTTCTCTGCATTGGATAACACAATATTTATGACATTAAATTATGCAGTGCAAAATTTGTGCCAAACATAGGTGTTGGAAAAATTAATATACTATAGAGTTTTTATACAGTACAGTGCAAGCTACCAAACATGCCCTTAATAGGCACCATATTGCCACTACCCAATCTTCCAGGTGGAGTTTACTTGAACATCTCAATTCAGCACTTGGAAGTGGAGTATGAGAACTAATATTGAGAAAAGTGAGACAAGAATATTTTTCAACTTCAGATACAAATTTGAAATATTATAAAAATACATCCACCTAAGTAGGATATCAAATTCAAAACTGATTTGCAAATTCCAAAAACATTGAAATAAAATTCTGAAAACTAAATATGATAATATAATAAATTCAAAAAATTAGAACAAAAAGTAATTAAATGCCATAAATCACAAATAATTACCTCTAAAGAAGGATCAAAGTAAACCTTTTCAATTCTATTATCATGATCAAACTTATATATACTTGAACAAGTTAGTATTACTCCAGCTAGATCTAGTTGCTCCATTCCCTTGTTTGAGAAAAAAAATATAAACAATTCCTTGGTCTTTATACAAAGAAAATCACTAAATTGTTTTAAGAAGGAAAAGAAGATTAAGGAAATGTATACTTTCTCCTAGAGTGACACTTAGAGGACAAACCTTGGTAGCCATATATACTCTCTCATAGAGTGACAACTGGAGGACAAAACCTTGGAAGCCATATCAACAAATTAATGAATATCCATCTAAACGTCTAAGGCATGGACCTTAAAACTTAACAGAAGCTTCTTTCTAACTATAACTAGATGAAGTCATGGTAGAAAATATTTAAAAATTTCCTCTGTGCATGTATGTGTGTTGTATTCAAAGCCAAATAGAAGACACAACTAATTAACAACAAAAAGAGAATAAAATAATGTTACTATGCAAAGTTTCCATTATTTTATCACTCGTTGAAGAACTATTAGATTATGTATATTGTGGAATTCCAATATATATATATATATATTATATATATGTATATATATATATATATATTATAATATATATATACATATATATATAATTTTAGAAAATATGATTAAGGGTAATTGAGTAATTTTATGAGAATTGGGTTGGATAATAGAAGTGGGCTTGCGTTAGAATTGGTAAGGGTGAATTGGGCTTGAATTTGAAATTGTTGGACTTAGGCCCATTGAGCCAAGGCCTTATGTATATAAGAGATGGGGTTTTCTAGAATTAAAGGGAAGGAAAAAAAAAAAGAAGAGAAGAGGAGAAGGAGTTCACGTTCCAGGAAGAAAAGAAAAGAAAAAGAAGACGAGGAAGGAGAAGAGAGGAAAATTTCAAGAAGTTTAGCTTGGAAAAACATGTAGGAGATTCTAACACTATACTTACTTCATGTTATGTGTTTTGTAGTTGAATTGATATTGTTGTTTTGTATGTGACATGTTTTGACTTGAATTCTTGGTTGCTTGGATGATGAATTATGAGTGAAGTTACTTATTGCAAATTGTTTGTTGTGATTGCATGAAGAATTATGTGTGAGTTGAAGTGTTGATAAAGTGGAGTAGAGATGATTTTGTGAGAAGTGTAATTCATGTAAATGTCTTGTGTTGGTTGAGTTGATGCATTTTTTTGGATTGAGAATTGTATGATTTCTCATTTGTTTTGGAAAATAGACGTATTAAGCTTTAATTAGCCGTTGATTTCGTTGAATTTGGAGTTAAAACGGATTTTTGGTGAATTTTTGAAGTTGGGAGTTGAAATATGGAAATGGTATGTTTTGAACCAGCTCTGGAATTCGATTCTGGTGTTTCGCTCGACAGTGAACAGTGTCAAGAAACAGTGTCGAGTGAACAGTATTTTTAGTGAATAATATCGAGTAACAGTGTCGAGTGCTGAGCAAAATTTCAGAACCACCCCAAATCGATTGAATACTTCCCAAAAAGACCTGGATTTTGCATAAAAATCATAATTTCTTGAGATTTATCATAGTTATGATATTGAAAGGCTGTTAATGTATGCATTGGACCTTGGATGGACTGTTTGTATACGGATCCAAGGAGAATGCTGATATGATATTCTAAGTGTTGGACCTTGGGTGGACCGTTCTGTATACGGACCCAAGGGGAACACGAATATAATGATATGAAGTGTTGGACCTTGGGTGGACCGTTCTGTATACGGACCCAAGGGGAACACGAATATAATGATATGAAGTGTTGGACCTTGGGTGGACCATTCTGTATACGGACCCAAGGGGAACACGAATATATTGATATGAGGTGTTGGACCTAGGGTGGACCGTTCTGTATACGGACCTAAGGGGAACACGAATATTTCGATATGACGTGTCAGACCTTGGATGGGCCGTTCTGTATACGGATCCAAGGGGAATATGAACAGAAATTTCATATGTAAACGAACATAATAGTTTGATATATTATTATTGGATGTCTACTCCTGTGATTGAATATTTGTGGAATGTGAATAATTTCGTATAATGTTAGAACTTTCCTACTGGGCTTTAGGCTCACCCCCTCCCTCCATAGGTACACAGAAGGATCCTCATCCTAGAGATGTTCCAGAGCTTTCTTAGGGAGTTTGGAGTCAGTATGCATATAATTCTTGGGGACTGTCTTGATTCTCCTAGTATGTAATGGGAGGTTTTGCTTGGTGACTATTAACTGATGTATTGATTTTGTCACCAGTGTATGTAAAATTAATTTTGAACAAATAGTCATAAGTTGTAATGAATTCTTGTGATGTTTATATATAAAAAAAATTATGAGATATGGATGACGTAATTTGTATTAAATTCTTATTCAATCACACCCTAAAATCTCTAAATAAGAGATGTTAGGGTGTGACAAGGTGGTATCAAAGCCTAGGCTTTACTGTGGACCTATGGAAAGGAGGTAGATAGTCTGGGAGGGGTAGAGTCATGTTCGTGCGCTTGCATGTGCCTTGAATAATTGTTTGTTGTGTTTCTGTTCTAAATGTTATAAATTTTGTCACTTATGTTTTTGCTATTGATAAAAATTAGATAATGAGTTCTCCTACGCGAAGTGCTTCATGTTCTAACCCACCTGAGGGTGGTGAGAGGTCAGAATTTTATAGGGCCATGAGGGATGTGGCCAATACATTGGCCGAAACAATGGCAAACACGGTTAGGGAGGCTCTTCGTGCTAACCCACCACCACCGCCTCAACCGGTGTTAGAGACGGGTATTGACAATAGAATAAAGGGTGCACTTAAAGAAGTCCAATGCCACAATCCACCTACTTTCAATGGGGAGCCCGACCCGAATGTTGCAGAAGATTGGCTTATACGAGTTGAGCGCTTCTTCAATCTTTTGCAAGTTGAAGAAGATCTACGGGTTAGGGTGGCAACTCATCTATTGTCAGGGGAGGCATTGCAGTGGTGGACGTCTGTTGAGCATATTAGAGGAGGGAGCATTCTTACATGGAAGGACTTCTCTACTGCTTTTTTGGATAAATATTTTCCTACGGTTTTTTCGGGACCATAAGGAAAATGAGTTTATATACTTGACCCAGGGGAATATGACGGTGCAACAGTATGAGGCATGATTTACTACTTTATCCCGTTTTGTACCTGGGTTGGTGGCAGACGAGGCTAGCAAGGCCCAGAGATTTCTAAAGGGACTGAGAGATGATATCAGACCCTCAGTGGCAGTGTGTAGATTGACGACATATTCTGATGTGGTAGAGATCGCTTTAGTAGCAGTACAGGAGATATCCCAGAGTCACAGGGTGGGGGGTATTAGCATACCTCCTAGAGGAGCGAGACAGCAGGATCGTTCAGCTAAGAGACAGAGAACTCAGTCCAGTAGGACTTCTTTTAATTCTCAATCTCAGCAGCTGCAGTCTCAAGGCTCCATGGCAAGTGGGTCCTCCCAGAGTCAAAGAGTTTGTTATGGGTGTGGGAAACCAGGTCACTTGCGATATCAATGTCCCAGATGTTATAAATGTGGACAATATGGTCATATACAACGGGATTGTTCGGCAGGGATGAGAGGTCTTCAGAGTGCCACTAGCCAGATCCCACCGACTCCTCGACAAGGATCAGGGTCACAGGCTAGACCACCGTTTCAAGGACGTGATACTCATTCCCATCAGACATCTCAGAGGTCTCAGCAGCTTCCTCTCAATCTGTTAGGCCTCTAAGATCAGCTCAGAACACTAGACAGCAGGGACAGATGACGCAGGGACGAGTTTTTGCTTTGACTCAATCGATAGAGCTTGCAGACCACAGAGTTGTGGGAGGTACATTACTGGTTTTTAATGCATGGGCCCGTGTTTTTTTTTATTTTGGAGCTACTCATTCTTTTATATCCACCCATTTTGCATCTGCATTAGGATTAGAGTCTGATTTGTTAGACTCTGTATTACAAGTGGAGTCACCTATGGGTAGTACTTTAGAGGTTGGGAGGATATGTCGCTCCTGTATGTTGGAAATCAATGGGCACAGGTTATCATTTGATTTGATACTTATGGATTTCACGGAGTATGATATGATACTAGGAATGGATTGGTTGTCCGCTTATCGAGTTCTATTGGATTGTCACAAGAAGAAAGTGATCATCCACATGCCGGATGGCATCATTTTTAGTTTTTATGGGGATAAATATGCATTATTGCATTATCCTTTGCTTGGGTCGCAAAACAAGAAAGGGATAAGGAACATGATAGCAAGTATATTAGTAGAAGAGACTAATAAAGGGGTTTCTGAACTTCCTCAGGTGGTGAATGAATTTCCTGATGTCTTTCCTGAAGAATTGCCCGGATTACCTCCAACTAGAGAGGTGGAGTTTGCTATTGAAGTGTATCCAGTCGTGGCACCTATATCAGTTGCTCCTTACCGAATGGCTCCAGCAGAGTTGAAAGAGCTAAAGTTGCAGATAGAAGAATTGTTAGAGAAGGGATTCATCCGACCTAGTACTTCTCCTTGGGGTGCACCAGCATTGTTTGTGAAGAAGAAAGATGGTTCGTCGCGTTTATGCATTGATTACAGGCAGTTAAATCAGGTTACAGTGAAAAACAAATATCCTCTACCTAGGATCGATGATTTGTTCGACCAGTTGAGAGGATCTTGTTGTTTTTCCAAGATAGATCTTCGTTCAGGTTATCATCAGTTGAGAATAAAGGAAGGAGATATACCCAAGACCGCTTTTCGTACCCGGTATGGACATTATGAGTTCTTGATCATGCCATTTGGACTAACTAATGCTCCTGCTGCCTTTATGGATTTGATGAACCGTGTTTTCAAACCCCACTTAGGCCAATTTGTGATTGTGTTTGTGGATGATATCCTCATTTATTCTTCATCTGAGGTTGAACATGAACAACATTTACGCGTGGCACTTCAAACACTGAGAGAGCATCGTCTTTATGCCAAGCTGAGTAAATGTGAATTTTGGCTATCAGAAGTAAAATTTTTAGGCCATGTGGTGTCAAGACAAGGAATCTCAGTGGATCCATCGAAAGTAGAAGCAGTTATGAAATGGGAACGACCAAAGAATGTGTTTGAAGTCCGTAGTTTCTTGGGTTTAGCAGGATATTATAGGTGCTTTGTTGAGAACTTTTCCCGATTGGCTGGACCAATGACTAGGTTAACAAGGAAAGGAGTCAGATTCGAATGGAATGATGCATGTGAGCAAGCATTCCAAGAATTGAAGAAAAGATTGACTTCAGCACCTATCCTTGTGATACCACAACGTGGAGTTGACCATGTAGTTTTCACCGATGCTTCCTTGGATGGGTTAGGGTGTATGTTAATGCAACAGGGTCGAGTTGTAGCCTATGCATCTCGTCAGTTGAAACCTCATGAGCAGAATTATCCCACCCACAACTTAGAACTTGCTGTGGTAGTGTATGCTTTGAAAATTTGGCGGCATTATTTGTATGGTGAGAGGTTTGAAGTCTTTTGTGATCATAAAAATTTAAAATACATTTTCACTCAAAAAGACTTGAATCTGAGACAACGAAGATGGATAGAGTATTAGGAAGACTATGATTTCTCTATCCACTATCATCCAGGCAAGGCAAATGTGGTGGCTGATGCATTAAGTAGGAAGTCGAGGGCCATGGTTAGTGCGATGATAGGGGAGTAGAGCATGTTGCGGTCTGTTTATGATTATGATATCTTGGTTGAGGATCGCGGAGATCAAATTTGCCTTTTTACACTTGTTGCCCAACTGTTTCTTGTGCATAGAGTGATTGAATGGCAACATCAAGATTCAGAGACTAGAGCCTTGTATGAGCAAGTGTTACGCGGTGATGGGAGTATGGATTGGACCATTGATTCAGAAGGAAGTTTGCGATTCAAGGGCAGGATCTTTGTTCCATCGAGTAAAGAGTGTAAAGATGATATTATTAAGGAATTTCATCATTCTAAATTTGCTGTTCATCCTGGTGGTACTAAGATGTATCATGATTTACGTCGTCAGTTTTGGTGGAAAGGAATGAAGAAGGATGTTGCTGAATATGTGACTAGATGCCTTACTTGTCAGCAAGTAAAGGCTAAGCATCAAAGACCTGCAGGATTACTCCAACTATTGCCTGTAGCAGAGTGGAAGTGGGATCACATCACCATGGACTTTGTTACTGGATTACCACGTTCTTTAAAAGGGAAGGATGCAATCTGGGTGATTGTAGATAGATTAGCCAAAGTATCACACTTTCTTCCTATACGTATAACCGATTCAGTGGATGTTTTGAGTCGGCTATACATTAAAGAAATTGTAAGATTGCATGGAGTTCTAGTTTCAGTGGTGTTAGACAGAGATCCCTGGTTTATAGCTTAATTTTGGCAAAGCCTCCAAAGAGCTATGGGCACTCAGTTGTTATTTGGTACAGCCTTCCATCCCCAAACTGATGGTCAATCAGAGTGTACTATTCAAATTCTAGAAGATATGTTGAGGGCTTATATGATGGATTTCTAAGGTAATTGGGAGGATCATCTACTACTTGTGGAATTCGCATACAACAACAGCTATCAGTCAAGTATTGGAATGGCACCTTTTGAGGCACTCTATGGTAGACCATGTAGATCCCCGTTATGTTGGGTAGAAGTGGGAGAAGCTACCTTATTAGGACTGGAGCTTGTACAAGAAACGAATGAAAAGGTGAAATTGATACGTCAACGCTTGCTTACAGCTCAAAGTAGATAGAAAAGCTGTGCAGACAGGAGGAGACGACCGTTAGAATTCAAAGTGGGGGACCATGTGTTTTTAAAGGCGTCTCTGTGTAAAGGCTTGATGCATTTTGGGCAGAAAGGTAAACTTACTCCATGCTACATTGGTCCATTTGAAATCCTAAGGCGGGTTGGCGAAGTAGCTTATGAGCTAGCATTGCCGCCACGGTTATCGGGAATTCATAACACATTCCACATATCGATGCTAAGAAATATGAACCTCACCCAACACATGTACTTAACTGGAGTGAGTTGGATATCCAACAAGATGTTTCATATGAAGAGGTTCCTATACAAATCCTGGACTCGAGAGTACAAGTCTTACGTGGCAAGTCCATCCCATTACTCAAGGTCTTGTGGAAGCATCATGATGTTGAAGAGGCCACTGTTAGCCCTAAGGCTACATGATAATTTTGATGATAACAATACACATTGATTCATTGTGATTTAGTAACATGTTTATTTATGTGCAAGAGTAATATCATTGACATAATTGTAAAATCAAGAAGAGGCTTATTAAAATGAAGTGTTGAAGCTAAGGAGAAGACTACATCTTAAAGGCACCAAAGTTTAAGAACAAGGATTGACTCAAGGAATGTGACACATGAGTAATGTTCAATCAATTAGTAATATATATCCCTACAAATGTTCTAATGATGTGATTCTTGAGCCTTTGGAAAGCTTACTCAATTTATAACATTTCATATGTTTTAAAGAAATTCAAATTTCAAGTGCAAGGTTGTCCAAATCATCATGCAAGTTGAAAGACAAATAGAAGCAGCTGACATGAGCACCGAATACTTTTTTAGACATATCTTGAGCTAGAAAAATCAAAATGACTTGATTCTTATGGGATTAGAAACAGAACATAATAAGGCACATTTCATATGTTTTGAAGAAATTCAAATTTCAAATGGAAGGCCGACATAATTGACATGCAATTCGGTAGACTGACACAAGGAAGAAAAATCAACTCACATGAGCACCAAATGGTGTTTTGGCCATATCTTAAGATAGAGATATCCAAATTCTTTGATTCTTAATGTTTTGAAAATATTATTCAAATATGCAGATCTTTTATGTTTTGAAGAAATTCAAATTTCAAATAGAATACTGACAGAATTATCATTCAATTTGGTGGACTGACACAAGGAAGAAAAATCAAGTCACACGAGTACCGAATGGTGTTTTGGCCATATCTTGAGCTACAGATATCCAAATGACTTGATTCTTGATGCGTTGGAAAGCTTATTCAAATGTTCAGATGTTTTGTAGATTTTCAAATTTCAAATGGAGCATTAACAAAAATGGCAGACAAGATTATGGTTTTTATGGTGGGCAGAAAATTTGGAGATGGTGTCTTCACTTGATTAAGTTCATCCTATTTGCCTATAAAAGGAGCCCTTCTCCCATGCATTCAAGAAGAGAAAGAGAAGCATCTATCAAGCAAAAAACAAGAGAAATATCAAGTCTAAAGAGCTTTTATATTCTTTATCTACTCTTTGAAGAGAGTTATACTTTTATTGTAAAAATTATCTTTGTTCTTGTATTGTGATGAGAGTGAGATTTTCTTGTAAAGGATAAAAGTTATCCTTGAGAGAACTCTTTCCTTGGTGAGGTTGTTCATCAAGAAGAACTCTTGGTGTGGTGTTATCAAGAGTTGAAGGAAGTTACCTTGGTGAGGTTGTTCATCAAGAAGAACTCTTGGTGTGGTGTTATCAAGGGTTGAAGGAAGTTGCCTTGGTGAGGTTGTTCATCAAGAAGAACTCTTGGTGTGGTGTTATCAAGAGTTGAAGGAAGTTGCCTTGGTGAGGTTGTTCATCAAGAAGAACTCTTGGTGTGGTGTTATCAAGAGTTGGAAGAAAAAGTCTTGGTGAGGTTGTTCATCAAGCAAGTTGTAAAGATTTCTACAACTTAGTGGAAAGCTTAGCTCGTGGAGCTAGGAGCCCATAGACGTAGGCAAGGTTTGCCGAACCACGTAAATTGAGTTTGCACTCTCTCTATCCCTTTCCTCTTTATGTTTACTTGCACTTGTGATTGTTTATTATTGCTATTCTCTTGATTACATCTTAGACAACTTCTATTTTCATCTTCTTCACATTTATTCTCAAAGAAAGAGCAAACTAATTTTGATCTTTCAAGAAAAGTTTTCTAAATCCGTTTTGATAAATAAAAACCCAATTCAACCCCCCTCTTGGGTTGCCATACCGGTCAACAAGTGATATCAGAGCAAGGTTGCTCATTTTTTTTTTAAATCTTAACCGATTTTGAGCTATGGCAACTTTTAATCCAACTTTATATGTTGAGGGGCTTTCTATATCTAGACCTCCATTTTTCAATGGAAGTGACTACTCTTATTGGAAAACTAGAATGATTATTTTCTTGAAATCTTTTGATTATGATTTGTGGTCTACTGTTTTGGAAGGACCTTTTGTTCCTACCAAAATTGAAAATGGGGAATGCATGCTTAAAGTTCCTAAAGAGTTTAGTGAAGATAATAAAAAGAAATTGAGTTTGAATGCTAAAGCTATGAATGTGATGTATTGTGCTCTAGATAGAAATGAGTTTAATAGAATATCTACTTGTTCTATGGCACAAGAAATATGGACACACTTGAAGTAACTCATGAAGGAACTAGTCAAGTTAAAGAATCTAAAATTAGTAAGCTAGTTCATAGTTATGAGCTTTTTAAGATGAAATCGGATGAATCAATTTCTGAAATGTTTACTAGATTTACGGATATTATCAATGGTTTGAAATCCTTGGTAAATCTTATTCTAATGTTGAAATGGTCAGAAAGATTCTTAGGTGTCTACCAAAATCTTGGGAGCCAAAGGTGACGGCAATTCAAGAAGTAAAGGACCTCACCAAACTACCATTAGAAGAACTTATGGGTTCTCTCATGACTCATGAAATCACCTTGAAGGAGAATGAAGAAGATTTCAAGAAAAAGAAAAATATCGCTTTCAAATCTTCAACAAAAGAAGATGATGAGTCCGACGATGAAGGAGATGATGAAGATCTTGTATTCATCACAAGAAAGCTAAAAAGGATGATTAGAAGAAACCCAGGATTCAAGAAGAATTCTAGAAGGGAGTACAAAGGGCAAAGCTCAAAGCAAGATAAGAAAAATGATCAAGTCATTTGCTATAAGTGCAAGAAATCGGGACATGTAAAGATGGATTGTCCTTACTTCAAGAGTCAAAACAAGAAATCCAAAGCAATGAAAGCCACAAATTGGGATGATAGTGAAGCTAGCTCCACCGAAGAAGAAGATTGCGAAGTGGCAAACATGTGCTTCATGGCTTTAAGTGAAGATGAGGTAAGTATTCTAAACTATGATCCTAAACTTTCATATGATGAATTACTTAAAGCATTCCAAAATTTACATGTGCAAGTTGATAAGCAAAATTCAAAAATTAATGCTTTCAAAAAGAAGTCAAAAATCATGTTATCTCAATTAGAAGAGGTGGTAGAAATAAATGAAGCTTTAGAAAATGAAAATGAAATTTTAAAGCAAAAAGATTTTGAAAGTTTGGAAAGTCAAATACATTTATTAAAAACTGAAAATGACATTTTAAAACAAAAGGATTTTGATAAATTGGAGAAACAAAATGCTATTTTGAAAAAGGAAAATAATGACTTAAGAAATATTGTTGATAGTTTTACAAAAAGCACAAAAAATTTGAATTCTATGTTACAAAACCAAAGGTGTGTTTTTGATAAAAGAGGTTTAGGATATAAAACTCATAAAAATCAAAAGTATTTTAAAAATTATTTTGCTCATGCATCTTCTAGGAATAATCCTAATCATTCATGTACTTATTGTGGAAGAAAAGGACACAAAGTGCATTCTTGCTATATTAAGAGAAATCCTAATTTGAAACAAATATGGGTTTCAAAAAGTACCATAACTAACCCCCAAGGACCCAAGAACTTTTGGGTACCAAAAAGTTACTCCTTGAATGTTGATTGTAGAGACAAAGTGGCAAACACAAGTGGTACTTAGATAGTGGATGCTCAAGGCATATGACCGGAGATGCCTCCAAGTTTTCAAGATTAATTATGAAGAAAGGAGGATATGTGACCTTCAGTGATAATGCCAAAGGAAGGGTAATCGAACATGGTGATATTGGTAACCCTTCTTCACCTATTATTAAAGATGTTTTGCTTGTTCATGGTTTTAAAACATGATTTGATTAGCATTAGTCAATTGTGTGATAAGGGATATTTTGTTACTTTTGAGCCTAATAGATGTGTGATTAAGGATGTTAGTAACAATAAGACATTATTTGTTGATAATAGATGTGGTAATATTTATACAATTGATATTGATGTTAATGATCATGTAGAAAATTGTTTCATTGTTAATCATGATGCTTGGTTATGGCATAGAAGGTTAGGTCATGCTAGCATGGACACAATTTCAAAAATTTCTAAAAATGATTTAGTTGATGGTCTTCCAAAAATAAAATTTGAAAAGGATAAGATTTGTGATGCTTGTCAATTTGGAAAACAAGTGAGAACTTCTTTTAAACAAAAGAAATTTATTTCAACAAATAAACCTCTACAATTACTTCATTTGGATTTATTTGGACCATCAAGAACTCAAAGCCTTGGTGAAAAGTATTATGTTTTTGTTATTGTGGATGATTATTCAAGATTCACTTGGGTATTATTCTTGAATACTAAAAATGAGGTCATACAAGTTTTTTCAAAATTTGCAAAAAGAGCCTAAAATCGAAAAGGGTATTCTATTGTGTCCATTAGGAGTGATCATGATGGTGAAGTAGACAATGTTGTATTTGAAAATCTTTGTGATGAAAATGGTTTTGAACATAATTTTTCCTCACCTAGAACTGCACAACAAAATGGTATTGTTGAAAAGAAAAATAGGACTATCCAAGAAATGGCTAGGACCATATTACTTGAAAATAATTTGCCAAAATATTTTTGGGCCGAAGCTGTTAATACCGCATGCTTTATAATCAATAGAGTCCATATTAGAGCTTTAATAAAGAAAACTCCTTATGAACTTTGGAAAGGAAGAAAATCCAACATTGGATTTTTTAAAGTTTTTGGATGTAAATGTTTTATTTTAAACACCAAGGATAACCTTGAAAAATTTGATGCAAAAGCCGATGTTGGAATTTTTGTTGGCTACTCCAACTATAGTAAAGCATATAGAGTTTTTAACAAAAAGACTCTTACTATTGAAGAATATAAGCATGTTGAATTTGATGAAACTAATGTTATTTCTTCAAAGAATTTAGATGATGATATTGTTGAGGTAGAAAGGCAAATCAAGGAATCAAGGCTTGATGAAAAGAGCCAGATGAATTACAACTTCAACAAGAAAAGCTTGAGGAAGTAAATGATTCTTCCCAAGAATTACCAAAGGAATGGAGGTATGCAAAAGCTCAGCCTAAAGATCTCATTATTGGTGAACCATCACAAGGTATGAAAACTAGATCTTCTTTTAAGAATTTTTGTAATCATTTTGCTTTTTTCTCTCAATTTGAACCAAAATCTTTTAAAGAAGCTGAAAATGACGAAAGTTGGATTTTGGCTATGCAAGAAGAATTGAATCAATTTGAGAGAAATCAAGTTTGGGAATTAGTCCCTAGACCCAAAAATCATTCTATTATAGGCACTAAATGGGTTTTTAGAAATAAAGTAGATGAAAATGGCACCATTATTAGAAACAAAGCTAGACTTGTTACTCAATAATACAATCAAGAAGAAGGTATTGATTATGAGGAAACCTTTGCACCGGTTGCTAGATTAGAATCAATTAGAATGTTGTGTGCATTTGCATGTTATAAAAATTTTACATTATATCAAATGGATGTCAAAAGTACATTTTTAAATGGTTACATTATGGAGGAAGTATATGTAGAGCAACCTCTTGGTTTTCAAAATCATGATTTTCCAAACCATGTTTTCAAACTCAAAAAGCCATTTTATGGCTTGAAACAAGCAACAAGAGCATGGTATGATAGATTGAGTAAATTTCTCATTGATAATGGTTTCGAAATGAAAAAAAGTTGATACTACTCTTTTTGTTAAAACAAAAAATGATGATTTATTAATTGTTCAAATCTATGTTGATGATATTATATTTGGTGCTACTAATGTCTCTATGTGTGAGGAATTTTCCAAGTGTATGCAACAAGAATTGAAATGAGCTTAATGGGAGAATTAAATTTCTTCCTTAGACTTCAAATCTAGCAATCAATAGATGGGATCTTCATTAATCAAGCTAAATACACAAGAGATCTTCTCAAGAAGTTTAGCATGGATAATTCAAGTACATATAACACACCTATGGATACATTAACCAAGCTTGACAAAGATGAGAAAGGAAAAGATGTTGAGGTAACAAAATATCGAGGTATGATTGGCTCTCTTTTGTATGTAACTGCTAGTAGACCTGATATTATGTTTAGTGTGTGTATATGTGCTAGATTTCAATCTTGTCCAAAAGAATCTCACCTTAAGGCTGTCAAAAGGATATTTAGATATCTTCTTGGAACCATAAATCTAGGTCTTTCCTAAGTGTGATAATTTTGATCTAATTAGTTATTCCGATGCAGACTTTGCTGGAAGTCTTCTTGATAGAAAGAGCACGAGTGGCTCTTGCCATTTTCTAGGACATGCATTAGTCTCATGGTTTAGTAGAAAACAAAATTCTGTTATCAACCGCAGAAGCCGAGTATATTGCAGTAGGAAGTTGTTGTGCACAATTTCTTTGGATGAAACAAATTTTAAAAGATTATGGTATGGTATTTGATCATATTCCCATCAAATGTGACAATACAAGTGCCATCAACATTTCAAAAAATCCTATACAACACTCTAGGACTAAGCATATAGAGATTAGACATCATTTTATTAGAGATCATGTACAAAAAGGTAATATTTCTCTAGAATTTATTCCCACCGATAAACAATTAGCTGATATATTTACTAAACCTCTTAGTCAAGATAGATTTAGCATAATTAGAAGAGAACTAGGCATGTTGGATATGTCTTAATTTTGCTTTAATATGATAATCTTTAAATGGTAGCATATGTTAAGGGGGAGAATATATTTAGGGGGAGTAATTAATTTGACTACATCTTTTTTATGATAACAAAAGGGGGAGAAATGGATGGTTTGGATGGTTTGCTTATATTCATAACAATTGCTCTCTTTTTGCTTATTGTTGATTTTATTTTAATTCTTTATTTTAGATATTATTTGAAAGCAATCAATGGTTTGTCATCATCAAAAAAGGGGAGATTGTTAGCCCTAAGGCTACATGATAATTTTGATGATAACAACACACATTGATTAATTGAGATTTACTAACATGTTTATTTATGTGCAAGAGTAAGATCATTGAAATAATTTTAAAATCAAGAAGAGGCTTATTAAAATGAATTGTTGAAGCTAAGGAGAAGACTACATGTTAAAGGCACCAAAGTTTAAGAACAAGGATTGACTCAAGGAATGTGACACATGAGCAATGTTCAATCAATTGGTCATATATATCTCTACAAATGTCCAAATGACATGCTTCTTGAGTCTTTGGAAAGCTTACTCAATTTATAACATTTCATATGTTTTAAAGAAATTCAAATTTCAAGTGCAAGGTTGTCCAAATCATCATGGAAGTTGAAAGACAAATGGAAGCAGCTGACATGAGCACCGAATACTCCTTTGGACATATCTTGAGCTAGAAAATCAAAATGACTTGATTCTTACGGCATTGGAAAGATAACTTAATGAAGAACATTTCATATGTTTTTAAGAAATTCAAATTTCAAATGGAAGGCTGACATAATTGACATGCAATTCGGTGGACTGACACAGAGAAGAAAAATCAACTCACATGAGTACCAAATGGTGTTTTGGCCATATCTTAAGATAGAGATATCAAAATTCTTTGATTCTTAATGTTTTGGAAAGCTTATTCAAATATGAAGATCTTTCATGTTTTAAAGAAATTCAAATTTCAAACGGAAGGCTGACAGAATTATCATTCAATTTGGTGGACTGACACAAGAAAGAAAAATCAAGTCACATGAGCACTGAATGGTTTTTTAGCCATATCTTGAGCTACAAATATCCAAATGACATTATTCTTGATGCGTTGGAAAGCTTATTCAAACTTTCAAATCTTTTATGTTTTACATATTTTCAAATTTCAAACGGAACATTGACAAAAATGGCAGACAAGATTACGGTTTTTATGGTGGGCAGAAAATTTGGAGATGGTGTCTTCACTTGATTAAGTTCATCCTATTTACCTATAAAAGGAGCCCTTCTCCCATGCATGCATTCAGAAAGATAAGAGCAAGAGAAGCATTTTATCAAGCAAAAAATAAGAGATATATCAAGTCTAGAGAGCTTTTATATTCTTTATCTACTCTTTGAAGAGAGTTGTACTTTTGTTGTAAAAATTATCTTTGTTCTTGTATTGTGGTGAGAGTGAGATTTTCTTGTAAAGGATAAAAGTTATCCTTGAGAGAACTATTTTCTTGGTGAGGTTGTTCATCAAGAAGAACTCTTGGTGTGGTGTTATCAAGAGTTGAAGGAAGTTGCCTTGGTGAGGTTATTCATCAAGAAGAAATCTTGGTGTGGTGTTATCAAGGGTTGAAGGAAGTTGCCTTGGTGAGGTTGTTCATCAAGAAGAACTCTTGGTGTGGTGTTATCAAGAGTTGGACGAAAACGTCTTGGTGAGGTTGTTCATCAAGCAAGTTGTAAAGATTTCTACAACTTAGTGGAAAGCTTAGCTCGTGGAGCTAGGAGCCTGTAGACGTAGGCAAGGTTTGCCGAACCACGTAAATTGAGTTTGCACTCTCTCTATCCCTATCTCTTTATATTTACTTGCACTTGTGATTGTTTATTATTGCTATTCTCTTGATTGCATCTTAGACAACTTCTATTTTCATCTTCTTCACCTTTATTCTCAAAGAAAGAGTAAACTAATTTTGATCTTTCAAGAAAAGTTTTCTAAATCCGTTTTGATAAATAAAAACCCAATTCACCACCCCCACCCCCCCCCCCCCCCCCCCCCCCCCCTCTTGGGTTGCCATACCTGGGTCAACAGCCACATGGGAGTTAGAGTCAGAGATTCAAAGAAAGTATCCAGAGCTTTTGACAGCGAGAGGTAATTTCTTATTCATGTTTTCAAATTTCGAGGACGAAATTTATTTTTAGGAGGGTAGGTTGTGGAATTCCAATATATATATATATATATATATATATTATATAAATTTTAGAAAATATGACTAAGGGTAATTGAGTAATTTTATGAGAATTGGGTTGGATAATAGAAGTGGGCTTGTGTTGGAATTGGTAAGGGTGAATTGGGCTTGAATTTGAAATTGTTGGACTTAGGCCCATTGAGCCAAGGCCTTATGTATATAAGAGATGGGGTTTTCTAGAATTAAGGGGAAGGAAAAAAAAAAAAGAAGAGAAGAGGAGAAGGAGTTCACGTTCCAGGAAGAAAAGAAAAGAAAAAGAAGAAGAGAAAGGAGAGGAAAGACAAGAGAGGAAAATTTCAAGAAGTTTAGCTTGGAAAAACATGTAGGAGATTCTAACACTATACTTACTTCATGTTATGTGTTTTGTAGTTGAATTGATATTGTTGTTTTGTATGTGACATGTTTTGACTTGAATTCTTGGTTGCTTGGATGATGAATTATGAGTGAAGTTACTTATTGCAAATTGTTTGTTGTGATTGCATGAAGAATTATGTGTGAGTTGAAGTGTTGATAAAGTGGAGTAGAGATGATTTTGTGAGAAGTGTAATTCATGTAAATGTCTTGTGTTGGTTGAGTTGATGCATTTTTTTGGATTGAGAATTGTATGATTTCTCATTTGTTTTGGAAAATAGACGTATTAAGCTTTAATTAGCCGTTGATTTCGTTGAAATTGGAGTTAAAACGGATTTTTGGTGAATTTTTGAAGTTGGAGTTGAAATTTGGAAATGGTATGTTTTGAACCAGCTCTAGAATTCGATTTTGGTGTTTTGCTCGACAGTGAACAGTGTCGAGAAACAGTGTCGAGTGAACAGTATTTTAGTGAATAGTATCGAGTAACAGTGTCGAGTGTCGAGCAAAATTTCAGAACCACCCCAAATCGATTGAATACTTCCCAAAAAGTTCTGGATTTTGCATAAAAATCATAATTTCTTGAGATTTATCATAGTTATGATATTGAAAGGCTGTTGGACCTTGGATGGGCCGTTTGTATACGGATCCAAGGAGAATGCGGATATGATATTCTAAGTGTTAGACATTGGGTGGACCGTTCTGTATACGGACCCAAGGGGAACACGAATATAATGATATGAAGTGTTAGACCTTGGGTGAACCATTCTGTATACGGACCCAAGGGGAACACGAATATAATGATATGAAGTGTTGGACCTTGGGTGGACCGTTCTGTATACGGACCCAAGGGGAACACGAATATATTGATATGAGGTGTTGGACCTCAAGTGGACCGTTCTGTATAAGGACCCAAGGGGAGCACGAATATTTCGATATGATGTGTCGGACCTTGGATGGGCCGTTCTGTATACAGATCCAAGGGGAATACGAACAGAAATTTCATATGTGAACGAACATAATAGTTTGATATATTATTATTGGATGTCTACTCCTGTGATTGAATATTTGTGGAATGTGAATAATTTCGTATAATGTTAGAACTTTCCTACTGGGCTTTAGGCTCACCCCCTCCCTCCACAGGTACACATAAGGATGCTCATCCTAAAGATGTTCTAGAGCTTTCTTAGGGAGTCTAGAGTCAGTATGCATATAATTCTTGGGGACTGTCTTGATTCTCTTAGTATGTAATTGGAGATTTTGCTTGGTGACTGTTAATTGATGTATTGATTTTGTCACCAGTGTATGTAAAATTAATTTTGAACAAATAGTCATAAGTTGTAATGAATTCTTGTGATATATATATATAAAAAAAAATTATGAGATATGGATGACGTAATTTGTATTAAATTCTTATTCAATCACACCCTAAAATTTCTAAATAACAGATGTTAGGACGTGACATATATATACTGATTATTTAAGCTTCCTTTGCTTTATTATATTAGCGACAATTTATTTTAAAATCGTCACCTCAATTTGTTTATGAGTAGTGTTGGATCTCAAACTCAGATTTGATCAGATCAATGTAGCGAAAATAGCTTCAAGACTAGGATCTAACAAATACAGGCTTTCAAAAAAATTTTGTGCTTTCTCACTACTTTCATTCCCAAGTATGGCTGAAGATCAGTTGAACAACACTTGTAGGAGTGTATCTTGACTAGACTAAGCTTGAAAATACAAAGGAAACAACGTTATGAGGCGTAGGCACCTCAAACATGATCTTAAGCGTGCCCTAAAGTGCTTCTGCATTTTGGCTTAAGGAAGGAGGCCTGAGGTTGGTGCAATTTTCAAGGCACAGAGCTCTCACATGTTTTTTGTCCTATGTCCTCTAAGGGTTTGATTGAAACCTTAGTTGTTTGTAAATATAGACACACACACACACACAAATATATATATATATATATATATATATCCCATGTTTTCTTGTTGAACTGTAATATTTGGACTTAGTATTTATTAGGATTCTTTTAATCCTAATATAAATCTAATTGAACTCACAATTTAATTAGGTCTCTATAAATCTAATTGGACTCGTATATATCTGAGTCCAACTCAAATATCTACAAAACCTCTTAATTTTGAATTAAACTCTTAATTAATTAAATCATATGATTTAATTAATTGATAGGCCCAATAAGCTCAATAGTTTTATAGCCCAATTTTTATTTAATTAATCTTATTAATTAAATATCAAGCCCACTAACTTATTTATTTAATTAAACTCTTTTAATTAAATAACAAACTTATTTACAATTTACATATTTAATTTAATATTTGAAATTTTATTCTCAATAAAACCTCAATTAAATCAAATAATTATTTGTCATATTTTAGTCTCATGTTACTTAGGAGACTTTGATTGACATATTTAATTACAAGTTCTAATAAGTTTGATCTAGTACCCTATTATCTCATAATTATAGCGGGTCCTACTTATTAACTTTAATCCATTCCACTACAACTCTAAAGCTGTACACTTGAATAATTGTAATTAGGTATAAATTATCGTTTTATCCCTCTAATTATATTTTGATCCCTTAATACCAGTTTTACACCATTTAAGTGATTTAAGATTTATTCAAATAAACCTTAGTTTAATGAATAACTTTTCATTAAACACTTGATCAATATTTTATCACTTAAAACATTGTAAAACTATCAAGGTGGTATTCTACAATCCCTTAGGAGTCATGAATTTCATATATATGATATAATGTCTACTAATATACAGATCTTACAATCCCAACTAGCCAAGGTATTGACCTTTATTTAGATCTCACTTTTTATTCTAGTAAAAAACCACAACTTAAATATTAGAGGTACAATACCCATTTAGGATTAAGGTAGGAATGCCTTTAGTGCTTGATTGTGGTAATTTACATTTGGTCATGGTATTTCTATCAAATGATATAATTTGACGTGGTCATATTGAATGCATTCATAATGCACAAGTGTGCTTGTCCTGAAAACTCTATTTCAAATGGTTAGAGACTCGCCATTTCCCCATTAAAGACAACTATACTACAATCTTGTCCAAACAAAGTGTCTAGCTTTTACTTATAGGTTGTGAACTAGTTTTGAGCTATGATAAAATTATGTGTCTCATATATAAAATTTTATCAATAGATAAGCTCTGAAGTCTTTAGTCATTGATACAATCATATTTAGGTAAAAGAAATAACAACAACTTTATTTATTAGTAATGTTTCTACAAATTTACATAAAAATATCCATCACTCTTAGGGCAAATATCTAACAAGAATAAGAACAATCTTGGTATGTGCAAAATCCTAATTATTTATGTAGATGTAAAAATTTTCTAATTGTTAGTATTGGTTTTGTTTTCAAAGGAAAATCAAAGTTGTTATCCAAGGTGATCAATATTTGAGTAGTAACTAATTATGTTTTAGCATCTCTAACTACGAGATACCTAAGAAACTCTTTATAATTTTATATTAAAAAAATTGTATAAAAGTAGAGTATATAAGAGTAACTAAAACCTGTTGAAAGAGCGGATTTTTGTACCTTCATGATAGGTTGGTTGGGCCTTCCTCTTTACTGCCATGCCATTTGGGCTTACCCTTTTGTTGTTTAGCTGGTTGGGCTAGTACCAAGTGATCTTTCTCTTGGGTTTCACTCTCTAGGGCCTTATTCTTCAAGCTAGAGCAAGATGTACCTAGAAAGGCGCTTCGACACCTAAGTCAGATACAAGAAAGGGGGAGATGATAAGTGTAAACAATAAATATAGTTAAAAGCAAAGAACATAGATATATAGAAAATAAAGTGCACAAAACTCATGAGATGGGGTATGATGCCCCCTTTTGAGTGAGTTTACTCCACGGACACACAATGATACAATTCCCTTATAGTGCCTTGTGTGGTTCTCCATGAGAGCGTCTTTAAAAGAATACCCTAGTGTCTTACCCATATTTCAGCTAGATCTATTCTTCCATACCAAGATAACGCCTTGAGAGGGGCTAGCAGGGGCATAGGGGGATTGGCAGGGGCCGTATTAAGGCTAGATTGAAAGCTTTCTCTTACTTTCCCTCTCTAAACAACATCCCTCTCTCTCTAGACAACGATCTTCCCTTACATATGAAATCTCTTCTTGTTTCTCTCTCTAGAAATCAATCTTCCTCTTAATATTTCCATGAAAGCCTCCTCTTTCTTCTCTTATATATATATATATATATGGGATAATATCATAAACCACCCCAGAAGTTTAGCTAATTATTATACGGAAAGCCTCTTATGTAAATATATCAACGCGGTCCCTAACGTTTGCGTTTAAGCTTTATCCAGGTCCAGCCAACAGATTCTGTTAGTTTTCAAATTAACGTTTTGGGGTATTTTAGTAAAATAACATAATTCATATGGGATAATATCATTAACCACCCTTGAAGTTTAGCCATTATCATGCGAAAAGCCTCTTATGTAAATATATTAGCGCGGTCCCTAACATTTACGTTTAAGCTTCATCCAAGTCCAGCCAACAGATTCCGTTTGTGTAGAAACTGAGAAAAAAATTAAAAATACCATTTTACCCTTACTTTTATATCATTTCTTCTTTTTTTTTTTTCGCAATCGAAAATCAAATCCCTTTTCACACCCTCAGCTACCTCTGTCACCCCAACCTCTCAATCTCCAAACATAGCTTTGGCTGGCTACTGTTTCTTTATAAAATTTCAGTTTGAGAATTTTTTTGTCTTTATTTTTGTTGCTTCATTTCAATATGTAGTGTCTGTGAATATTTTCTTAGGTTGAGAAAATTTTTAAAGAAGTTAGTGAGGAGAAAGAAAAGCATGCCAGTTTTGGGATTTAGAGTTTTTGCATAATTTTTTTTAAACATAATTGTTGAAATAATCTGGATTTAATTTTGAATATTTGATTCTTTTTTTTAATAGCTTTGTGATTGAGTTGAGATGGTGGGTGTTGATGGTGGAGGCAAATTCGGTTGCATCATGGTGGAGTCTTATGACGTATATTTTTTTATTTAAATGAATTTGATGGTGGTGATAGTAGCTATGGTGGTTATGGATGGTGATGCTTGTGTGATATGAAATGAATATTTTAGAAAAGAAAATTCAAGAGTTAGTTTTACGTTCACTGATATGAATTTATGTCATTTTACTAAAATACCCCAAAATGTTAATTTGAAAGCTAGTAGAATTTGTTGGCTGGACCTGGATGAAAAGTAAACGCAAACGTTAGGGACCGTGCTAATATATTTATATAAGAGACTTTTCGTATGATAATTAGCTGAACTTCAAGAGTAATTTATGATATTATCCCATATGATATTATGTAATTTTACTAAAATACCCCAAAACGTTAATTTGACATCTAACGGAATTTGTTGGGTGGACCTGGATGAAGCTTAAACGAAAGCGTTAGGAACGACGCTGATATATTTACATAAGAGACTTCTTGCATGATAATTATCTAAACTTTAGGGATAGTTTATGATATTATCTTATATATATATATATATATATATATATATATGAATCCCCCCTACTTTCTCTGGTATTTTCTTTTTATATACTCAAGTTTTTCTTTTTCACTTTTCCCAAGTCAAAACTTATCTTCTGCTCATCCAATCACATTCTCATGTAATCTTCAATCTGATCATGTAAGTTTATCTAAAAGCTCAATTTATACAATCATTGGCTTTTGCAATATGCATGTCACCTAATTTTATCGCAAAAAACTGCAATCATATCAAAGTTTAGGATTTTGTAGAAATTGTTTTATTTACACATTTGGCTTTTCTATTCATCTTGGGCCATTTGGATGAAGCTGGACCTTGATAACAATTACAGCCCCTTCACCTGGATTACTCCTTTCATTGGTACAAGTTGACATAGACATAGCAGCAATAAGGGCTATAAACCTGATGGCAGAGTATCCGTTGCCAATGAAATGAAAAATAGAATAGTTAAAGACTTGAGAGGGTAACATAACAAATGTGTTGCACAATCTCAGGGGTTCCAAATAATTTTATGAAAAGTAGTTATTTTTCAGCTCATTAACTCTATCTTTTATTTAATGAGGGTATAATTATAATTAGATCATATTTTATTGAACTCAAATTTAATTTTAAATATATTTATAGTAAGTTTTAATTAAATTATCATTTAAATTTTAATTAGCCTATATTTTTTAATCTCATTAGTCGCTATCTCTTATTTTATGGCAAATTTAATTAAATTATCATTTAATTTATAATTAAATTATTATTTAATCTTAATGGTATTTGATTTTATTTTTAATCTTTGTATAACGATTGGATTTATTAAAGTTAAACAATACTATCAATTGTACATAATTTTTTTATTTTAATAGTAAATAATTATCTATCCTTATATTATTACATTCTACAAGTTTATATAAAAAATCAATTAAATATTTTTAGTTTTTGTGTTGGAAGAGAAAAAAAGGATAACAAAAATAGATGATTTGATACAAGTTATGTTTCTTGGAAAAACAGTGAGAAAGAAATTTACGTTAGAAAAACATAAAGTTTTTGTTTTCAGAGAGAAAATAGAAAAAAAGGATTGACATATGTAAAGTGGGAATGAAAATTTTTATTAAGTCTATTTATTTTATTTATTATATTTTTATTATAATTTTATCTTTATTTTCCTTTGAGGCGAGGGTTAATAAGATAAAAAATGGATGATGAGACTACTTTATTTCGACATACGGGGGTTTTAGGAAATTTGCTACAAAACTAAGCCCAGTCCAGCCCTAGTTACCCGAATCTGAAACTCGTTTGACAGAAAGAGAATCGCTCCACTCAGCTCCCTATCATCCTCTTCACCTCCCTACGGCCAAGAAGGCCAACCGTGCCCCACGCTCCTCCCCGCCCACGGCTGAGGTATTCATCACTTACCTTCCCTCTTTTTCGTATTTTAATAATTATTTTTAATTTAATTTATAAAATAAGAAAGCGTTAAATTTTAGCTTCTATTGGAACCTGCTTCATAATTTTTTTTTTTTTAAAATATTGAGGTGTCTTATGCGGTCTGCTTATGTTTTAACTAATCATATGAGCTCGATGAAACTTTACCTTAGATTAAATATTATTAAAACTCACTCAAGGCTGCTTCCAGATTATCAGAGCATTTTCTTCCGTATTGTAAATCAATGGGGAAAATATAAATTAAAAAGACCAACCTGAATTAAGGGACTCGTTCAAAAATAACCAGGCTCAATTTAGATGATCCAGCCGACCAACAGTCTGCGTCTGGTTTTCTTGGACTTGTTGGACTTACATTAATATTTGTTCGCTATTTCTTTGCTTAGATTTAAAGCTGGAGTCTCTTGTAAACACCTTTTTTTTTAAGTTGAATTTATGTTTCCAACTTATTGAATTTTGGATTTGCTTTGGGTGGGTCTTTGCTTCACCTTAGTTTCTGGGTATAGTTTGGATTTTTGGTCTGCTTTGACTGGATCTTTGTTTTTGGTTTCTAGGTAAAGTTTCTATGTGGGTTTGGCTTCTTTACTGAGCTCTGTTAACCAATTGCGAAGATTCTTTGTTTTGCGTATTTTCGAAGATTCTTTGTGTGTGTATTTCTGTCTGTTGATGTTCATTGAAATCCCAATTGATGGTGCTTCTCGCATTTGGCTATATACATCTAGCTTATAAGTTAGAGTAGTTTACTAAGATTGTAAATTTTTTAATGTTAACTTGCAATGTATTTACCAAGTTATTGTGGCAAATTTACTTACTAGAGTAGAATTAAAATTTTTGGCTAATCTTGTTGAAAGAGAGACAATGAATGAGAGAAACAGTGCAAGCAAAAACAAAAAACTTACTGCACTATACAAGTTTGTACATGTCTAACTTATACATATACTAAGCCGACTGCAGTCATCGTTGTTCAACATTTCTACAAGCCATATAATGCAACAAAGATCTTAAGATGATAATTTGGTGAACTTTATGCGGCAAACAGAAGAGGGTTGACGTTGTGTTTGGTCATATGTGGAATTCCCCCCTTTTCTTTTCTTTGGTCTGTTAAATATTTATCTAAGAAATCTAAAATTGTAGCTTCGGTACAAAATATATTGGATCACAAATGGAAGAGTTAATGTGGATGTTGTGATGAGAACTGTGGATTGGATTATGAAGTTTTCCTTTCATTGTTTTCTTTTTGTTTATCCTGACAACAAATCCTAGGCGGATTGGATCGAAAACTATGGATCATTAAATTTCTGATTCTGTGTTATGATATTACATGTTTAATCTTTATTACTGTCTGCGTTTCTTGTTGCTTTGCATGTTATGAAACTGTCTTTTGAAGTTTAGAGTCTATAGCCAGGCCTTGGTTTCATCCTGTGCAACAGTTACTTGATGTTGATGTTTAATCTTTAATCTTTAATCTTGATGTTTACAGATCAGATCTATGTTTTGAATTTGGGAGTGTACTGTTTTTGTGATTTTGGCTTCTGAACTCCTTGATTTGTGTCTGATTATTCTCTTTATGGTTGTCTATAATTAAACTTGGTTTCTGAATCCTATTAATAGTTTTTATTTATTGGACTTCTTCAGAAAATAAGTGTGAGCAAACAGCACCAATTGTATTGATCAATATGTAATAATGGTGTTTTGGGACTTTTTGAATTCTTTGCTTTCTAACTCGTTAGTGGAAGCAAATATCATTTTATTTGTACTGAATTATGATTTGCATTGCACTGTAATCACAACGAAGAAAATATCCTTCTCAGTTGTTTTCCTCATTCTATTTATTTTATTCATTAATTGAAGAAATTTCTCAGCACTTACATTTCTCAATTAAAAAAAAGCATAGATTAGCATCTGATAATGTGTCTTGACCTGAGCATTTAGTTTAAAAATTTATAACATCTGAATGTTTCATGTGCAAAACGGTGAGATATCTTGAACTTTCAAGTCAAAATCAGTAGAAGCTAACGCAATTGAGCTTATTTAGCAATTCTTTTTTCATTTTTTCCAATCCAATATTTATGTGCATGTAAGATCCCAGAAATTGTTGCTGAAGTCAAAATTAGATATATTAAATGGTGTTTATTATTTTTCATTTAAAAACATTGATAGAAGTTGGAAAAAATCTAATAACCTTATTTATTTGGTAATAGGTTGCATCAAATGTATTTATATATATATATATATATATATATATATATATATATATATATTCACTTTAGATACCTCAAGTTATACTGATAGAAATGAAAAAATATATTAGTTTTTTTTTTATTGTTTTATTATATATTCATTGTATATAATATTTATTTAGGTATATGAATAAATATTTTTTGAACATTAATTGAAATTATGGAAAAAAAAATAATATTTTAGTTGTTTTATTGTATGATTATATATTCACTTTATATAATATTTATTTACGTATGTTATATAATATTTATTTAGGTATGTGAAAAATGATAAAATGTGAAAAAATATGTTTTTTTAACATTTTTTTATTTCTAAATTTTTAAATGAGATAGAAATTTTGTTAACCATAACTATCATGTCTATTTTTGTTATTATCTACAATTTTGAGAATCTAAAAGTTAAATTTACTAAATACCCTTCTACAACTATTCAATAGCACAACAATTTTAAAAGCAAGGCTTACCAAATGCCTCTTGCAGCTTCTTCTCATAGCACAGCTCCAGTAGAGATTCCCCGCCGCTGGTGCCGCGCCCCCCACCCCCACCCCCCCCCCAAAAAAAAAAAAAAGACCCTGAAGCACACTCCTTGCTGTGTTCTCTGTGTGTGTCATCAACTCATTTGTGCGATGGAGTTTATGGATGAATCAAATTACGAATTGAGGGAGATTCAGAGATTGGAAGGCCACACTGATAGAGTTTGGAATCTTGCGTGGAAGCCAACCACCAGAGTGGACGGGGCTCCACTAGCATTTGCTTCTTGTAGTGGTGACAAGACCGTTCGAATCTGGGAACAGAGTGCCTCTTCTCGCTCTTGGGACTGCAAGGTTTCATTTCCGTTTCCTCCCTAAAAAAGCAATGTTGTTTTGGCTCTTGGAATTTGTTTCACTTGAAGCACAATATTGCTAGCTAAGTAGTTTAGAAACTAACGAGTGCTGTAAAATTGAGGCCAAATGCTGCTGCAAATTAGCTTTTCTTTGTATAAATTTGTTAACTTATATTTGTTTTTTGATTTGATATTGATTGTAAAGGAACAGAGATATGCTATGCTATTTTGTTGGAGTATATATGAATTGAATACATGGGATTGTGCAGGCAGTTTTAGAGGAAACTCACACCAGAACTGTACGCTCGTGTGCTTGGTCACCTTCAGGGAAATTACTGGCCACTGCAAGTTTTGATGCCACCACTGCTATATGGGAAAATATTGGGGGTGATTATGAATGTGTCTCCACTTTGGAGGTATATCATGCTTTACTATCCTTGCAGTGAACTCTTCTTTTTCTATGCTATATCAGCCTCTGAGCAACAAGAGACTTGAAGTGCAAACAACACAACATTTCATATAGTTGGCTAGGAATGTTTGCAACTGCAGGAAGTGCCACCACCTTTTTTTTTTTTTTTTGGGATATAAATAATTGTTCATGTTAGTCTCTCATTAAATTACATTTCCCCCGTCCACTACCTTATATATAGGTATAAGTTTTGCTTGCAGCCCTGAGCATTGATTTCTTGGGCCTATTGTGGGCTTATTTTGTTTAGATTTTCTCATTGGTGTGGAGGGGAGTGAAAATGAAGTGAAAAGTACTGTTCATATTAATCTCTCATTTGAGACTTCTTTTGTCTCAATTTTCTTTGTGGTGTGCAGGGGCATGAAAATGAAGTTAAAAGTGTGTCTTGGAATGCATCTGGCTCTCTGCTCGCAACTTGTGGTCGAGACAAATCTGTTTGGATTTGGGAAGTAATGCCTGGAAACGAATTTGAGTGTGTTTCGGTATTGCAAGGACATACACAAGATGTAAAGATGGTTCAGTGGCATCCAACAATGGATATTTTGTTTTCATGTAGTTATGATAACACTATTAAGGTACTTGATAGGCTAAAATGCTTCATCCATCTTGCATATTTACATGTAGGTAAAGAAATGTTTGATCATCTTCTGCATTTATAGGTTGGACGGTAGGATTGACTGTAATACATGCTTGTAGGTTTGGTGGGCAGAGGATGCTGACAGTGATAATTGGCAATGCGTTCAAACTATAGGTGAATCTAACAAGTACTATACCCCAACCTCTCTCTCCCTGCATTTTTGGCTTCTTTGCTTTGCTTGTTCCTCTTTTGGCTTCTTTTTTGTCATCCCGCATTTTCAACTTTTTATGTGACTATAAAGATATCTTGTGACTGGTGTCCTATTTTTTGGGACACAAATGGTTCTTGTTGCATATGATGAGTTGAATTAGTCTTAACTCGACGAACCTGGTTTTCTTATCAGTGGTCACTCTTCTACTGTTTGGGCCCTGTCATTTAACGCTAAGGGTGACAAAATGGTTAGCTGCAGGTATGTGATTTTTTTTTCTCTGATTGTAATTCTTGCTAATTAAAATAATTTGTCTATAATTGGTGTTGTGAAGGAAACTTCTAAGAAATTTGCTGACGGAGAAATAAAGTAATCTAAACTGACTTTGCAGTGATGATCTCACCCTAAAGATGTGGGAAGTGGACATTACAAGAATGCAATCTGGTGATGGCTATGCACCCTGGTGAGGACATGCTGCCTTATATATTTTGGATTTCCTCTTCTTTTAATTATTATAATAAGGGCGGAATCTTGTGAAGTAATCATATTATATGAAATGCTTGAATCCTGAGAACTAAGAAATTTAACTCCAAGGAGTAGGCTTCCATGTATTTTTGTAATCTTTATATGATTCTTAATCTCTATCCTGTTTGGTCCGGTGCTGTTGCTTTTTCAATTATAATTATTGTTTTATTTTTAGAGGCTTGAAGCTTGCTTGTTTTGAACTTGCTCAAACACAAACACCTCTAATCAAGAAAATTGTAATTTTATTAAATGGTTTTTTTTTCCTGGGAATTTGTTGATATCTTTGTAAACTTGGTTATTTGTAAATAGAAGAGGAATTTGCTACAAAGCTAAATGGGATTTTTACACATTACTGTCACCGTTATAGATGCAAAATTTGACATCGAATCACTTTTGCTTTCGTACTGCATAATTTACGTGTGAAAGTTGAGTCTTTTTTAGTGGATAATGGTGCTCCTTTTTAGTGGATAATGGTGCAGAATCATGAATTAAGTTTTATTATTACTAAGAAATATTTTATTTTAGGAATTTAGAGATATTACTTGTTTAAGTTAGTTTGCTACTTGTTTAACTTAGATTTAGTTTTTCTTAATTAGATTTTCCTATTTGAGTAGAATTTAAATGACTTATGAAAAGTAAATGTCTAGTTTCGTTTTGTGTTTAGGCTTAATGAGTTTATTCTTCTGACTTGCATCTAGACAGATGAAAGATTAAATATGATGAGTGAATTGCCTTCTCTGCAATTTCTTCTTGCTTTTTTAATTTTTAATTTTTATCTGATATATATTTCCTTGTCCCAAATTTCTGCTCATTTGCATATATTTCTTTTACTGTTGTACATCAATTTCTTAACTTTGAAACTATTAATGCTCGTCCTTTGATGAGTCTGCTGCCCCTAACTCATAAATCATGATTGAAGAATGGTTGTGAATGCATGATGCCTGGTATCATTAACATTAAAGCGTAATCAATTTGATCTAGCAAAGAATTTCAATATGCTTTTATATGTTTATGAATAAATATGTTTGTTGCCTTTGTTTAAACTTGTCCACTTTTACTACTCAGCTATAGTTGAATTAAAAGTGTAGAATGTGATCCATGATACCTACTTTTTTATATGCTTTTGCTTTATTTTTTAAGGAGTTTAAATTAATCCATTCAACATGTTAGCCTTCATGGTATCAACTGGCATCTATTTTTAATTATCTATGTTGCAGCATTTCTTGCAAAGAAGTGACTTCTTTGATATTTTATATTTTATACTTTTTGAATGACTATGTACAAATGATGCCAGCCCCATAGCGTTGGTTCAAGTGGCAAAGCTTGATACCCAGGATGTGTGGTTAGGCGCACAGTCCTGGGTTCGAGTTGCGCTACTGGATTGCGCTCTGTTGTCTCTCGAGACCTGACGTTCGGGTACATGGGGTATCCCGTGGTATTAATTGGGGAGGGGGTTGAGCTGGAGACCCATGGTTATATCAAAAAAAAAAAAAAAAAAAGAGGAACAAAGAGAAAAAAGAAAAAGAAAATTACACTATGATGCCCGTCTACATTCAAACTGTAAGTGTAAGATATGGTCCATAAACCCAGTGGTATCGATGTTTTTGTTTCAATGCTCTAGCATGCACCTTGAAGGAGTTGATTTGATCTGTGAAATATGTTATTCATTTTGAATTGAATGACAAAGGATACCAATTTTTGTTTAGGTCTCTTTGTTTATGAATACTGACAATTGTTTCATTTTTATGAATTTTCCAGGAGACATATTTGCTCTCTTTCAGGTTATCATGATCGAACAATTTTTTCAGTTCACTGGTCAAGGTATTAATGGTCCATTCCTTCTGATGTATGCACAATTTGTGAGTCTACGGGTACTTAAATATCTGTTCTGTTGCTAAGTTTCAGCCCAATTTTTCTCCAACTGTCTCTAAATTTGAGTTACTAACTAAATGCTAGAGAAAACAAAAAGTTAGTAACTTACATATCTAATGCCAAACATTTTTCCACAAATTGTGCTCTCTCTTTCTTCATATTGACCCACCAATAAATAAATCGAAGGTCATCATATACGATTTTGTACTATCAAGAGACTGGATATGGAGATTTATGTACCTCAACTAAAATTTCATGTCTCAAATCTGGATTGTCAGGCACACAAGGTGTGCCTTCAAAAATGTAGTACTTCCACTAGACACAATAAATACTGGCCTCTTGCCCATAGAGACTTCATCCATTACCTTAGAAGATGTATTACCATGCTCCTTCCTTAATTTTTTCAACCAGGGTAGGGGAGTGGGTTTTGCTTTAAATTTGAGGGTACAACAAGGATGTCAAAAAGGGATGAAAATGGTCAAATAAAGACCTAATAACCTTACATAGACTCAACTAATTATCAAAATAGTATTGGTGCAGGAATTGCTGAAATTGTAGTGGCCTCAATAAAAAAAATATGCTGATAACTAGAACTTAGTATTAAAAAGAATTTAGCAACAAAATTCTTTCCCACGGCTGAATAAGTTACACTCATGATCTTATGAATTAATTTCTTACTGAAGGATATATCCTCTACAGAGACATCTTAAATTCATCATCATATATACTATCCTTGCCTCAACTGTTGGAGATAAAATTTAAAATTTAAGGATTGAATTGGAATGAAATCTCACAGGATAAACAAGCTAATTTTAGCCAAGAGTCTTTCATTTAAAAATGCATGAAAATTTTGCATGAGAACTTGGTTTCATATAATAAGTGTAGTAATGGAGCAAAGGCTTGATGTATTACCTGCATTGGTCAACTTGGTATGTTTCCTTTACAATTCCATTTGGAACTTTGGGATCTTTATAATTAAGCTTTCTTGTAGTATATGAGTTATTTTTATGTGTATTCTTCCCAGATAAATTTTCAGTTATCCTTTTTGCTTAGTTTCAGAACCCAAGTTCATTATTGAAACCTGGTATACAAACATGACAGGGAAGGTATTATTGCCAGTGGAGCAGCTGATGATGCTGTACGATTGTTCGTTGAGAGCAAAGAAGGATTGGTATTTAATATTTTCCCATGAACCCGTTGATTGTATTAATCTATTCTGATCACTGTGGTAACTTATCCATTGCCTCATTTTCCGTGACCATGAAATGATACATACTTAGCTACCAGTTTCCTGTTCTAATAAATAATAATTGTCCTCTCTTCTATACTTTATTGGATTGTTAATTGCTGAGTGGAGACTTATATGTTGTGCCATTATGTGTCTCCTTTTATCGCTTTATGAAGTTCTCTGTTCCTTTAGCCCTGGAGTACTGCATTATCAATAACTGATATATAGTTTTTGGTTGAGAATTGGTCCTAATTGCTCGATATGCTCAAAAAAACAGTAGTTTCTTTTACTTTTTTTTTTTTTGGGTTGGGGTTTGAAAAATGACCGAAGTAATAGTGAAAAATTATCTATGTTTTCTATATCTGGATTTTTTTTTTTTTTGGGAAACAAAGAGCTTATAGAGGTATATTTTTATGTCTGCAAGTTGTACACACAATTAAGTTAATACTTATAATGCTAATTTAAGTTAGTTTATGAGTTGGAACTTCTAACTAGTTACAGATTTGGGCAACAGCGATCTTTGCTTTTGTCATTTTATCTTTTCTGAAGTCTTGTATTTGGAATGTGAAACCTCAATTGCATTACCTTTTAGTTTTTATTTTTTTCATGCACTTCTATAAAGTTACATTCATATAATTTTATATATATATCAATTTAATTGTTTTTGTAATTTGGGTTTTTGTTTTTAAAATTTGGTAAGAATATGGTGGTTGGTATTATTTTTATTTTTTAAATTTGGAAAATGATATATGATTGATATGGATTTAAATACATTGGTAAATGTGCATTTTCAAAAAACAGTTTTCTGAATACAAAAATAAACAAACAATAAGTGATTAGCCTATTGGATAGCTAATCACATTAAATACTGAAACTGGAACTAATTATTAGAAACTAGAATGGGCAGATCGTGAATTACGTCTTTCATAAGTCAAGTGTGGATTTTTAAAACATATAATTCTACAACTGTGAATGGATGATTCTGTCTTTTCTGCCCTCTGTTTATCTGGATGGTAACAATTAAATGAGATAGCTCTGCTATGTGCTTCAATTTCAGATTGATGGACCTTCATATAAAATGCTGTTGAAGAAGGAAAAGGCCCACGACATGGACATCAATTCAGTGCAATGGAGCCTTGGGGTAAGATTTATTCCTTTAAAATTAATGAGATTACGCATGGGTGTACAAATGTGCAAGTAAATAATGAAAAATATATATAAAATTTAGTTGAAGAAATTCAAAAGTCCTTTCAGGTTTTGGTAATGGAGAATACAATAAAAGATATTTTGTTCTGGTTTGTAACTTTTTAAGTTAAAGCAAGTAAAAACTGGTAGCTAGACCTTCCAGAAAACTTGCGGCTTGAAACTAATCCCTCTGGGGAGTGTAAACTTCCGTGATTTTTCAGGGAGTTTCCCACCACTTAGACCACTTAAGTTTACAACTATACCAACTCATGTTCATTAATTGTTTCTTTCTCAATTTTACAAAGCAAGAGTTTCCAATCATTTTCCTTTTTCATTATACTATCATTAATGAAGGATCACTGTTTAAAGTATTCATAGAAATGGTTAAAAGGGATTAGATCCTAGATTGATGGAAAGATGGAGGGCTGGCATTGCTGTAAGTGATCACTTGCTATTTCAATGCCTTAATACCTTATTATGCTGTTGGATGGTATTTCTAACTCTGACGTACAATTATAAACACTGTTGCTTGTTGATGCTTGCCAGGAGCACCCTCTACTTGCTTCTGCAAGTGATGATGGAGCAATAAAAATATGGGAGCTGGGTACTACATTGTGAGAGAAGATGGCATAATTGATCTGGAGCTGCCAACTTTAGTCTTGTATAACATTTGATTATCGTTTAAATGCCATATAGAATTTATATACTTTATGCTTTTATAAAGTTGTAGAGATATTATGCCATATGGGTTGCAATTTCTAAATCAAAAGAATTAATATATTATCAGGAAAAATGTGGGATGCAGCTGCTAGTTTTTTTGCTAAAAATGGCTTGAAGCTCAGATCTCTCTTTCTAACAAACGCATTGAATAACTTTTGCTATTTTTCAGTCCTCTTGAATTATGATTAAAAAATAATAATAATAGTAAGGGTCATAGCTTGATGAGTAATGTTACCGGATTGGTAACTTAGCCGAACCCCTAAAATTAACTCATATTTGATACACAAGAAATGTAGGAAAAGAGCTAGATGAATGGGGCACAATTCAATATCAGGCTATTAAAGTCTCTATAGGCTCTGAGTTCCCACAACAGATCAAAGCAACTCGAGCCACATTCTAGCCGAGTGTACCACTGCTCGTATTTTGGTAGGGCCGCCCTCAGTCTACCTATCCTCACGTCCATTTACAATTTTATGCATGAAACTTGGTAACAATCAATTCCAGTGACGTCCGGTTATTCGGCTTCGAAAGCTTCAATTCATTTCTACATGTACAAACCAATTTTCTATTCATGAATGGGGAGGCCAAGGCATTTGGATCTTTTTGGTGATCGGTAGTCTCTGCAAATAATTTTTCAAAGCATATTTGCAACCATCAATGTTGCCCCCGACCCCGAGTCTTAATTCCTGCAACTAATAGGGTTAATCATCAGATTCATTGTACTAATCAGTCCACCCATTTGGGATTGTTTTCGAGAATTTAGAATCCAATATTCTAGGCGTTCAATAAAATAATACGGGAATGATTATCCTGTAATCGCATTCATCGCTAATCTACTTTTGTTTATGCAGGTAAGATCCCAGAAATAAGTTACCTTTTCAAAATTTAATTACTCGATAATGTGATTAGCATTAGTAAACTAGATTAATACCAAAACTAATATTATAAAAAAAATATTACAAGAAAAAAAAAAAGGATTTCAACACCTGTTCTCTATTCTCAACCCACCAGAATTGGCTCGTCGTCCTTCTTGAGCCAAAGCTGCACGAGCAGACATAATGCCAGTAGGTACTAGAGAAGCATCGAAGGCAGAACAATCAATCCAATCCTTCAACATCTCCTCCTGTCCCCATATATCAGGTATCCACACTTGTCCAGCCACTTCAATTCTATGCCTCTTCAGCCTCTCACGTCCATCGATATCCTCTGCCTGCTGCATCGTTGCTGCTGTTGCATCGATATCTTCTTTTGTAACTTCAACCGCTGCAGCTGGACCTGAGCGCATGTTTTCTTCTACTGCTGCACCAGCGTCAGCTTCAGCTTCACCTTCTTCTTCTTCATTCTTTGCAGGTGACAAGCTGCTTTCGTGACTTGATAATTGGTGTTGGTTTTGGACATCAATATCATCATGATGAGTACTTCGGTTGGGTTGTATTGTAGTTATTGCAACTGGAGGCTGAGGCTGAGGCTGGTGAGTCATTTTGGTGGGTTGTTTGTTCATCAAAGTGGTGAGCTGAATAAGTATATAATTATTAGCTACCTAGGGTTTCTTCTTTCTTCTACAATTGTCGTTGTTGTTTTTGGTGGAAGGAGATTACAAGGAGGGTTTCATTTTATGTGTGGGAATAAAGCAAAGAGAATGGGTGGGGTGTTAGTTTACACGTCAACCTAAGAAAGAGTTTTCTTTTGTATGGCATGTGACAACCCTACGTGTCTTTTATTGGATTCTTTTTTTTTTTTTTTAAGAGTATTGGCATCAAGTTTCGTCATCAGATTATAGACTTCCTTCTTATACTGCAAAATTATTTTTTACTTGTTATATTGAAATTCTTAACTTATGCTGTTAAGATCGTACATTAAAAGGGTAACATCTACTCTACATATATAATTGATTTATATGATATAATTCATACGAACCTGATGTACTATATAACATAATTGGATGATTAAAAATTTAAAAATATATAATTTTTTTTTAGTAATTAATATAGTAACTGCCAATACAATGATACATGTATCGCATTAGATTTATGAATTGATTATACATATTGTACTGTTTATGTTAAAAGGACCTAATCACATGTAAAGTTTGTATCTAAGTATTAATATTATATCATCACCTCATAACTTTCCATACTTTTTTTCTTTTCCATGTAAGTGTTTTACTTAAAAGAAAATTATACTTGTGATATTTAGAAATTGAGCTTTATTACGATTTATGTTTTTATAAATATAATTTTCAACAATATTGCCAATATTGTTAGAATATCCTAAATAAGAAATTAATATAAGCAAGAGAGGCTAAAACCAAAATTTGAACGATTCCACGGAGGTTTTTTTGACCGATGGTGATGAGGCTGATGTTGGGTTTGATTTATGGATTTGAGCCAGTTGGTTTGTGGGATTTGATTTGGAGAAGTGGATATTATTCAATGAGAACAATAAATACAGTACATTTTTTCTTTTATAGTTATTTAATGAGATAGAGACTGTTTTGGGTTGGTTTCAACTTTCAATAGAAGATATTTTTTTATACACAACTTGACTACTGCCTTTTTTATTTGTGTAGGCTTCCTGCCTAGTTTCATATAATAACGTTTCATTATTATGATACATTAATCATTTAAAACTAATTTATTATATTAACGAATAATGTGATCGATCAATTCAGATAGAAGCTCCTCTTCTAAACTTTTTAAATGAAATCATTTGGCTGAATATATATATATATAAATTAATAGGTTGGTGTATTTTGTTCAAAATTAAGTTTACATATTTGATTGAATATTATTGTTATTGTTGTTGTTATTGTTATTGTTATCATTATAGTACTGGGCCAAATAGGGGTGCACACGGGTCGGGTTTTGCTCAACCCGATGATGCATCAGATTTTGAAAAATGAACCTGTGATTGAGTTTCTGAAGCATGTAACCCGAAATATAACCCGAATGGTCGGGTTGGTCGGGTTTGTCAGGTCCACTCGACACTCGACACTTATATGTCGAGTCGTGTCGGATTCACAATCGACACTCAATATCGACAATTTTCGAAGAAATCGAGTGTCGGATGAATCATCCGGATTCATTTGACACTCGACGCTCGACACTTACATGTCGAGTCGTGTTGGATTCACAACCGACACTCGATATCAGACTATTTTTGAAGACATCGAGTGTCGGATGATGCATCCGACACTCGACACGTATCCGACACTCGACACTTACATGTCGAGTCGTGTCAGATTCACAACCGATACTCGATATCAGTCTACAAACTAAGACATCGAGTGTCGGATGATGAATCCAACACACGACATGTAAGTGTCGAGTGATGATGCATCATCCGACACTCGACACTTACATGTCGAGTCCTTTCGGATTCATAACTGACACTCGATATCAGTCTATTTTCGAAGACATCGAGTATCGGATGACACTTACATGTCGAGTAGTGTTGAGCGCTATCGAGCTTGTCGAGTTTTGTCGAGCGTTTTAGCAGGTTTTTGACCTTTTTGATCGGGTTACATGAATTAAACCTGATCTCAAACCCGATTACACAAAACCCGAATTTTAAAATCTGATTTCAGGTTTTTTATTACCTTGACTCGCCTGTAACCGACCAACCCGACAAAATCCGATCGGATCGGATAATTTTGAACACCCCTAGGGTCAAATATAATAAATTTAAAATGATGATATGTAACAATCACAATTATCTACTAAGTCACTCATTAAAAAATATTATATAACAAACCAAAGATTACGATTTACTTTTTAAAGATTTGAACACATATTTTAAATTATAGATCTAGATCGTCATTATTATCACTATTCATTTTCTAAACACTTCACCGTGGCTCTTAAACACAAAATAGAGAAAATTAAAAAAATGCCCAAAATTTAAGTGTGGATGTAAAAAAGATCATGTTCTTGAAAATTTATATGCCATAACACTATCAAACATCGTCAAGCATTGTCTGACACAAGTGTCAGTGACACACCCATCCGACAACATTAGACAAGATCATAAAATACAAATTTTTAAGAGATATGATCATTTATCAAATAAATCCTCTAATTTGAGGTATGTTTTCAATTTTCCTCACAAAATACACAAATAAAAATAGTTTGAGTGCCATTGATAACTATAACTACGTTGCAATAGTGCAAAAGAATTTACTTGTTTTGTTATGCTTTCAAGAAATGTTAAGTTTTATTTAATGTAACAAAAATTTAATTAACAAATATAATATATATGACAATTTTTTTAAAAATGTTGGAACTTATATGTGTTGGCATTTTTGTGACAATTATGAACAAATTGTTTCTTTTGTATGTGTTTGTTTCTATATTATTTAGCTAAATTGATTTTTTTTTTTAACCTCGAAACTAAAAGGTAATCAGTGATGAATTGAGATATTTACATATTAACAGAGAAATCTCCATTCTCTATTATTGAGACATTTTCATATATTAATAGAATAATGTACTAATCACACAAACAACCCCTTGGTTTTGGCTTAATTTCATATAGAAATACTGTTTGCCACTTTTCATCACTGCCTACCCTTGACTTTGTGAAAACTCATCACGGACCACCCTTCCGTCACTTTTACCGTTAGATGACATCACTATTCTATCCAAAACCATTAAAATTACTAAAATACCCTCTGAACAAATTTCTAAAAATATACAGGAATTAAATTGATTTCTTGTGTAGGAAATAGTTTTCAGCAAAAAAAAATTTCCTTTTTCTTTTTTCTCTTCCCTTCTTCTGCCTCTGTTTTTTGCAAACCCATCGCCAGTGCACATAAGCAGTATTCTGCCGTTTTGCCCACACCCAGTTGCACCATGACCATGAGAAGAGGGAGAAGAAAGAGAAGCGGAGGCGAAGGCGTCATTGCCTCACTCCCCTGTCCTCTCTCTAACTTCCTCTCCACTGCAAGCATCACCATGTCTCCTCTCCCTTTCCACCGCCAGTGCCTCACTCCTCCTTTAACAATCTTTCCTGATTCTTCACTTCTCCTCTCCCTCTGTTCTTCTTTTGTTTTTTTGGGTTATTGTATATGGTTGTATGTCGAATTTCCAGTGGGTTTTGGGGTTGAGATTATGATTTATTTGTTGGAGATGGTGATGATGATGAATTAGTGGGAAAATTTGATTCGGTTGGTGATGTCTTGTTTGATTGCTGATGATGATGAAAATTTGCAGTATTCTCCCGTAGCATGTGAAGTTGAGAAGGA
The DNA here is from genome assembly GCA_013180625.2 of Boswellia sacra. Classification (NCBI taxonomy): domain Eukaryota; kingdom Viridiplantae; phylum Streptophyta; class Magnoliopsida; order Sapindales; family Burseraceae; genus Boswellia; species Boswellia sacra. Next base: position 16,844 of record SNVD02012477.1, on the reverse strand, counting down.
GAAGGAGGAGTCGGCTATTTCAGTTTAGATTTAGGTTAAATATTTTTTTTTTATTACTTTAAAGTCAAAAGATGTTTTTGCCGTGGTGGTAGAATAAGGTTAAATAATTTTATAGCCTTGGTCATGAGTTCGAATCCTATCATTTGCGAAACTCTTGTTTATTTTATATATCAATAGCAATTACCATTTTAACCCTTTATATTTAACTTATTACAAGCATTTAACGACGAAAGTGACAGAAGGGTGGTCCGTGATGAATTTCGAAAAAGTCAGGGTACCGTATGATAAAAAGTGATAAAAAGTATTTCTGAATAAAATTAAACTAAAACTCCAGACTGTGTGATTAGCCCATAGAATAATCCCTATTCTCTATCTGTTATATTGGAGTTTTTTATTTTTATTTTTTAATTGGTCAACTCAAAGATGAGCCCTCTTGTATGCATCTTAGGCCCAAATCAATTGTCGTATACAATTAAAAACGTTGCTTCCAAATTTTTTCTTCACCGAAATGTTTTCAAAACCAAGTGATAGAGTGTGGTGCGACACCTGCTCCACGTGGGTGTGTTTTCTTTTTTGGTGCATTTCGCGTGGAGTCATGTCATCTCTTCAGTAGTCAATCTGTTCACTGAATCGCTTTTTAGGGACCCCCCTATGAGTTTTAAAAATAAAAAAATCTCTCTACTGTTACCATAGATATGTTAAAATTAAATACATCGGCTGAATTATCAATTTTAGCCCTCTAAACTTCAATTGAATTCATAGGACTCGAACCCGGGGCACTTTAGTTGACAAGTCAAAAATCAACTCTTTTCCTACTGTCAATCATCATATCAACTAATACCATTTATATACATATATTGATGCTGCACATATAATAATATTAAAGGTTAACCACTTAAAATGTATTATATATATTTTATATTTTACATAAAAATATGTAAATTAACAAAGAGTTAGTTTTTATTTTGAATTTTGCTATTTTAAAGGTTCAAAATAAAGAATGTTTGAATAATCGTTTGTAATAATTTAAATACATTTTTAATAAGAAATCCTTCAAAAAATTTTATATTTAAAGTCAATACATTTTTATTTTTTTATTAAGATATTTTTATTTTTTATTTAGTTTGAAAGTAGCCCTTAGTCAATTTAAAATTATATACTTATATATATATATATATATATATATATATATATATATTTATACATCATTTGCAAGATTTTTGAATTAGTAATATAATTTTTTGGTAGCACTTGAATATTTTTTAATTCTATCAAGTTAATTATAACAAATATTTTGTAACACGTAAAATACAAAATAAAATTATACATTTTAAGTGGTTAACCTTAAATATTTTTTACCCACAATGGGTTGGTTTGAGTGGCAAGGGCGGTCCAGGAGGGAGTTGGTAAGGCCAACAGAGAAGTCCTGGGTTCGACTCTTCACAATGGCCTCTCCCATGAGGTAAGCGGGAGATCGTGACAGTGGGTTGTGGTCGCGCTAGTCTCCCCCGAGGATTAGTTGTGATGCGCGTAAGCTGGCCCGGACACCTCGGTTACCAAAAAAAAAAAGTATCACATCTTTTTATCAATATATAATATAACCGGTGTTAATTAATTTAAATATCGACAGTAGTAAAGTGGTTGATTTTTGACTTGTCAAATAAAGTGCCCTAGGTTGAAGTTTAAAGGCTAAAATGGACAATTCAGTTGTAGTTAATTTTAACATATCTATTGTATCGGTAGGGGGGTCTGTGTTATTTTTAAAACTTATAGGGGTTGGAGTTTGTGCTAACCCTTGGGGGGCTCCCAAGCCATTCCAATACCATTTATCATACAAGCAATTCCAATACCATTAATCATACATATAACGACCATCATTATTAAAACAAATATTAAAAATAACAATTATTGAATATATAATGCAATTTTAGTCTTTTAAGAAATAATTATTATTTTAAGTCAATAATATAAGTCAACTTTAAATATAAATAAATATAAATAAAAATCGTTTTTTTTTTCAATTTATGGTTGTTTTGTTTACCAATTGATTGTTTGCTGATGGACATTAATTATATGGCCCCATGCACGTTAAACATAAACCGTGCTTAGTGGACCATAGAACAATGTAGAGAATTTTGTTAATAAAATATGGGAGATTATCGCAGAGTATCTCTATCTTTTAATAAAATTACACATAAATATAACTTTTATCACTTTTTATTAACTTTTTATTAGCGTGTACTCATACCTTATTGAGAAGTCATCATCGACCGCCCTTTGTTAAGTTTTTCGTTAAAGCCTTGTAAATAAATTGATAAGAGAGGGTTAAGATCGTCTTTTTGTAAGAGGGACAGTCAACCATATATAATGGCGAAGTCAAATGCTAACAAATTTCCATCATCTCTTTTCCATCTTTGTCTCGAATACTCTGGTCTCCACTGTGCTTGTCGTTTCAGCTTCTTCGTTCGTCTTCATGCCTCTTGACCTAACTGTTCATCTTTGTTCAACCTGCATCGTTTCTATACTGAGAAAGTTCGCAAAGCATCACGTAACCCGCAATGTTAAGGACTTATAAAAGGGAAGTTTGGTCTTCGTTACTTGAATGAACAATTGAATATGAACAATTCTTTTGCTTAGCTTCATTTATATTATTTTATTTCTTTTACACTATTTCTAAGATGTAATTTGTGTGCGCATTTTATTTGTAAAGCTTGTTGGCTTACCGAGTAATAATTATTTTCCAAAAAATAAAAACCCTAGAAATTCGGGAAAATTGGGGTTTTTAAAAACTAATTGGAAAAAAGTGTAATTTATGTGATGTATTCATTGTTTTGACTTTTTTTATTGACATGCATGCATGTCATAGTGTTATAGTACCCTTCTACTCTAGCATGGCTACTGTTTTTATATGTTTTCGTATAAAACTAACTTTTATTTTATTTGAACACCATTCTTTCTGAGTATCTGCAAGCTTTGAGGTAACTGCACACGAAGTAACTTGAAGCATCGTCATTCTTTGCAGTTTGGAGGAAGTTCGCTCAATCAGTTGTGTATGCAAATGGGTAAAGATTTTAACTTTCTCTGTTACAGTATTTTCAATCACTTGCTGTTATTTTGTAAGATTTCTTCAATTCTCAGTATGTCTTTGTTATTTTCTTAGAGCGCATAATATTACATTATCATGCATGTTTATTAGGATAAATAAGATAACTTACTGCTCAATGACATAAGATAAAATTAAAAATTATTATTGAGATTTCAATTTTTATCATTAATAATGTATCAATTTTGTAAATAAATTATGATCGCTGTTGTGGATTGGGAAAAAGAATATTAAACTCTATTATGATGTAATTATTTCACATTAGACAGCAAGTGGGATGTAATTATTATGTTAAATAGGTTGTATGAAATGTGATGTAATTATGTTAAATAGGTTCTATTGACTAAGCTAATTGTGTTTGTTTGTTTGGTTGTGGTTTATTTTCGTATTAATCTAAGTGCAGTAAATAAGTTCAGTATGTTTACTAAGTTCATTTATTTGTTTGTTTGTTTGTTTGTTTGTTTTTTTTGTTTTTGGTGTTGTTGTTGTTGCTTTTTTTTTTATAAACATTTTGGGCTCTATCTGAATACCTGATGATGCATATGGCAGTAACATGGATGAATTTTTTATCACTTTGAAGTATTTGGGTAGTGAGTTTCTAGTGGGGTTAGTAGACGCAGATAAAGTTAGTTTAATGGGGTTATTTCAAGTAGCTAATGAGATATGCAATCTAGGGGTTGTAGACCATAGGGACATGCATTTCATAGTTAATTTACCTTGGAATGGTGAGGAGTTTTACATGGGCACTGACAAAAAATTTTTAGAACTGTTGAATATGTATAAAGTCAATGGTGTTTTTGACATAGCCATTTTAGTAGAGGTAAGGCCTCTAGAAAGTGAGCCACTAGCTTGTGAGTTGCTTGTAAATAAAGAAAGAAATGAACCTTAGCCTTAAAAGCCTCTTAATGTAGGTGTGAATGAACCAGTACTAGAAACTAAGTTGTCGCATGTTGGGGAAAATGGTGGAAAAGAACCAGAATCTGATATGAATAGGGAAAAAAACAAAAAAATGAGGCAGAACCTAAGTTTCAAAAAGCTGATTTGCCTAGGGTAGATGATGAGGCATAACTTGAGTTGCCTAATCATGAAAATAAAGATGGTGATGAAGAGTCAGTAGCACTGTCAATGGGCCATAGTGAATATGGAGTCAGTAGCATTGGCAATGGGCCATAGTGAATATGACTTTGAAAGTGATTCAGATGCAGACTATAGGCCTGAATCTAATGTGGAATTTGTGCATGATGGTAGTGGGGTAGTTAGTAGGTGATAGGTGTTTATTTATGTATTACTTTCATATCAATTCGTCTATGTTTCTTTGCTATATTCCTTGGTATTTTTATGTTTTTGTGTGGTTTTGATGTTTGTAAGAGTTTTGGAGCAACTTGCACAAAAATAGAGTAAAACCCTTCATTTTCACCTCTGCTAGTCAACCATCTTCTCGGATTTAATTGTATTGATATACAATGAACCCGATGACATATTATATACCGTTGGAAAGCTCTCGAAGTCTATTTTCTGGAGAAATTTACGGTTTATAAATCCATTCAGTGTACCAAAAGTTGTAATCAAAACAGTGTGAGAAGTATAGAAATGTAATTCCACAAATCACTGTAGCATGTATAATACGGGGACACTGTAGCAAGGTTACTGTAGCAGAGTATTTAAACACATTTTAGGGTTTTATTTTCATAACTTGAAGAGGGGAGAACGTGGAGGAGGCTGCATCTTTGGATTTCTCTCATTCTTGGAGTTCTTGAAGGAGATTGAAGGCTTGGAAAGAGGAAGAACTACAAATCCTAAGAGATTTCATCAAATTTGCTAAGTTTCATCATTTCCCTTTCATCTTCTGGAATTTTTATGTATTGTATTGTATTTATGACATTTTTGAACATGTGTAACTAAATCTGAATTGGTTGAGGGTGATTTCAAAGCCCTTGATATGGTTTGTGTGAGTTGATTGTGTAAGAAATTGTTATCCAATTCTCTAATTGAAGTTGCTTGCATTTTCCCATATCTAATGCTTATGATTGCTTGCTGATTGTATTTGGGCTGGCCAACTGAATATAATCTAGTTGTTATCTATTGCTAGACTAGAAATCTTGATCCGTAATTGTCTTGAATTTCTAATCATTAGTAGCAAAATTGTGATCAGAGATTGCAATTGGAGAATATAACCTAAGTTAAATAATCCGAGCTTGTGTGTTTATTGCTTAGATCAACCTATCTTTCTTATCGTAATGCATCCATTGAATTAAAATCAGAGAGCTTGTTCTAGGTTGTTTAATGGATAGAGATTAAATAAAGAGCTTGTTTTATTTAACAACAAAGTAAGGAAAGATTGGGATAACAGAGCTTGTTGTTATCTACGGTTGATAATTTCAATGGTGTAATTGGATGACAATTCTATGATTAATTCGCAAATCCATATCTTGTGGCAAAGAAGGATCCCTTAACCAAGTGTCTCTCATTGATTTTTTACTCCATTTTACTTTGTGTTATGTTATTGTGCATTTACATTAATATTTCATTTAGTTAATCCATCAACAAAACCCCCCCATTTATTCTGTTGTTGCTTTTGAATAACAAATTCAATTAGAATCAATCCTCGTGGGAACGATATCTTCTTATCACTTTATTACTTGTGCGACTAGTATACTTGCTAGTTTCGAACGCATCAAGTTTTTGGCGCCATTGCCGGGGATTGATTTTTTAATCGATTTGTTGTTTTGTTTTTATTGTTAATTCCTATTTTTGTTTGTTTTTCTTTTCTGATTGTTTGTGTTTAGGCGACATGGCAGTAAATTTCCAACAATTCAGTAGCCGATTTGAGCCACAATTACATTGGAGTGTAAATGAGGTAAGCACTCAGAACATTGAACAACAACTTTCTGAGCCAACTTCTCTTGTGGAAAACATGGCTGTAGGAGATATGCAGAAATCTTATGCATGTGGGATATATTCTACCATGGAGCATCCAATCGACATGTATCCAACTTTACAAGAAGAATATATGGAACGAGCCAATGCTATGGGTGGATTTCCAGGACAACCATGGCAATGGTATGATCCCTTCTCTAATACTTACAATGCCGGATGGGAAGATCACCCTAATTTTAATTACTGGAATCATCAACCAATCGCCCCAAATGCCATATCAAATCGGCCACAAGGTTTTAATCAACATAGAGTGCAACAATCATTTCAAATGCAACCACCACCAATGCCACAACCAGCACCACAACCAGCTCCAGAAAACTCAGGTATGTCACTCCAGGATATTGTTAATGCACTTGCCACTAACAAAATGCAATTCCAGCAGGAAACTGGGGCAAGTATCCAAAACCTGGCAAATCAAATGGGACAATTGGCTACTAGCATGAGCAAATTCGAGGGCCAATGCTCAGAAAAATTATCTTCTCAAACAGTGATCAATCAAAGAGAGAATGCTTGTGCGATAACTTTGCAAAATGGAGAGCAATTAGATGTCCTGCCAAAGAAATCACAAACTGATGAAGAAGATGACCCCACTTCCACCATGAACAAAACACTGACTTCTCCGGTAAATCCTATAACTCCCATTCCTTCATATGTTTCTCCTCCACTTTTTCCTAGTAGATTTGCAAAATCGAAGGAGGAACAAGAACAAGAAATCCTGAAAACTTCTCACAAAATCGAGGTAAATATACCACTTCTGGATGCTATCGAGCAAGTACCTCGTTATATAAAATGTCTCAAGGAGTTTTGCACTAGCAAGAGAAAGTTAAAAAGAAATAAGAAAGTAAGTGTAGGGGAAAATGTTTCAGCTGTTCTACAAAGAAAAATTCCTCCGAAATGCAAAGATCCAGGTACGTTCACCATTCCATACACCATTGGTAAAATCAAGTTTGAAAGAGCTATGTTAGATTTAGGAGCATCTATTAATGTCATGCCATATTCTATTTATGCTTCTTTAAATCTTGGACCTTTTGTGGAAACTGGTATTACCATTCAACGTGCTGATCGTTCTAATGCATATCGCAAGGGAGTTGTGGAAGATGTGCTTGTGCAGGTGAATCAATTGGTTTTCCCAGCAGACTTCTATGTTCTTAAAATGGAAGATGAGACATCTCTTAATCCAACACTGATTCTTTTAGGGAGATCATTTGTGAAGACTGCCCGAACCAAAATTTATGTTCATGATGGCTTTCTCACCACGGAGTTTGATGGCGAGGTGATTTGTTTCAATATTTTTGAGGCAATGAGGTATCCTAGTGACTTGCATTCTGTTTTTGCAGTTGATGTTATTGATTCTTTGGTACAACAACTTTTTGAGTTAACTCGCAAGGATGGATTGGAAGTAGCCATTAGTGAACACATAAGGACAGAAAATTTCGGAGAACCGAGAAAGTTGATACATGCGTCTAAAGAAGTGGAGGAAGCTATGGCAAGCTTAGATGAGACTTTAGCTATCACCACAAACAGGTATGATGTTTCGTACATTGAATTACTTTTATCTAATGAGAAACTTCTTCCTTCTGTGATGAAAGCCCCTACCTTGGAGCTTAAGCCTCTTCCAGATTATTTGAAACATGTATTCCTTGGTGAGAAAGATACCTTACCAGTTACAATAGAAATGGGTCTTGCACCACTACAAGAAGAGAAACTCGTCCGAGTACTTAGAGATCACAAAACAGCTATTGGGTGGATGATTGTTGACATCCAAGGCCCAGCCATATGCATGCAACATTCTTGTTGGAAAAAGGATCCAAGCCCACTAGAGAAGCCAGCAGGATTTTGGCCCTCCCATGATGAACCACTGTCGAGCTGAGGACCTTAAACCAAGCGCTTATTGGGAGGCAACCCAATGTTTTTGAAAAATAAAAAAAAAAGAAGAAAAGAAAAATAAAATGAGGTAATAATGATCGATTTTTGTGTCTCGATGAGATTCCTTTCGTAGGCCATCAAATTGATCAGGTTTTATCTCTCTTTGCCATCTGTCTTATTTATTTTTATATTTTTTATTTGTTTTTGACTTTTGTTTGCTATTGTGTTGTTATCTCTTTTATGTGTCTTTAGTTTCATTTCTACTCTTTTCTTTTCCTTCCTTTTGTTTAATTTGATTATTCCGTACTTTATTTGTGCAACAGCTTGAGGAAACATCCAAATGGGAGCTGAGGTCATTGCTCGAAGGTTTGAAACGTGCATATCTTGGAGAAAAACAAACTCAATCGCATTATCGGTAATAGCTCTCCTTTTCTCGTCTTCAATGGATGCCGATATCTTTATGTCAAACCTTCATAAATATTTCCCTTCACTTCCTCAAAATGCTGTGTATAAAATTTATAAAGTGCGGATGACTAGACTTTGGGCGTTGATGCTCTTAAATGTGTCTGCGGATATCCAATGACTTATCGAAGCTAAGGTAAGATTGTCAGGTGAGCCTGACATTAATCTCGCAAAATATATGCCTGGTCTAGGGAAAAGCTACTACGCCAAGAGGCGAAGAGCGAAGAGGTTACAAGTATGTTATAAATGTGCTAGATGGAATCGTAACCAGACTTGTCGTTCATTAGGTTTTGTGTCAAAGAATAGAGAAGATAAACTTTCATTTATTAAGAATGGTTTGAGTAATAAGTCGCTGGATAATGTTTTGTTAACTCTTGAGTCACATTCTTGTGGACTTGTTCAGCGTGAATTGCTTAATCTATGGACACAATTTTGTGATGAATTGTAGTGTTATAGTCTAGGGAATCTGACTAAAAATGACTCTGTTTGCCAGTTTATAAGAAAACTGGATGGGAAACAAATCCCCGACTCATAGAAGGCGTTTCAGCCGTTACTGGACGTAAAACCAGAGGAAGATGTGAGCCACAATCACAACTACTTGTATATTTGAATGTGTGTTGTTATTGTTGATTTTTTTTTCTTGTTTCGTTTGATCTGATTATCAATGTTGTTTTTTTGTTGTTGATGTTTGTTGACTTTGTTTGTTTTAATTTTAAGTTTTCTTTTTGACAAACCATATGACTACCCCATGACATAAGCACACGTGGGAGACAAGTGTGGAGGTTTTGTCAACCTCCGCCGAAAGTATATCTCTATTTTTCATGCTTCATGTGGGAGACAAGTGTGACAGTTTTGTCAAACCCCGTCGAAAGCATATTTTCATTTTTCATGCTTCACGTGGGAGATAAGTGTGTAGGTTTTGTCAAACCCCGCCGAAAGCATATCTCATTTTTTCAAATCTTGGGGCGATAAATCTGCATGGAGCAACCCCTACCGAATTATGTCCCCATGTGTCAAATTTGAGAGTTTTACGTGTGTATATATCCATTTTGCATATTCTCAAATTCATTTTATAACCTGTCTTGCACTTGAATCACATAATACCTAACGTGCATCATTGTCTTACACAAGTTTAGAGCACTTTTAGAAATGGAGAAAATACCAATTCAGCGATTCCAAAATATATGCGTATTTTGTGGATCGCAATTTGGTAAAGATGGAGAGTTTACAATAGCAGCTCTTGATCTTGGTAGGACATTAGCTGTGAGGGGTATTCATTTGATTTATGGAGGGGGTAGTCTTGGGTTAATGGGGTGTGTGTCAACAGCTGCATCCCTAGGAGGGAGCAAAGTTCTCGGCATTATCCCAAACCATTAGCTGTACGAGATATCATAGGCAACACCATAGGGGAAGAGTTACAGGTCTCTAGCATGCATGAGCGTATTGCACATATGGTCATTAAATCTGATGCATTTATAGCTTTGCCCGGTGGTTATGGTTCATTAGAGGAGATATTTCAAATCACCTCTTGGGCACAGCTAAACATCCATCGAAAACCCATTGGTTTGTTAAATGTCAACAATTTTTTTGATGGTTTGTTGTCTTTTCTTGATCAAGCAGTAGAAAAAAACTTCATCTCATAGTCGGCGAGGCAAATCCTGGTTACAGCTTCAACTGCAGGGGAGTTAATTGACAAATTACAAGCATTCGTCTATTCACCTGATCCAACAATAGCTCGAATAGATTGGTTTGCGGAAGGCAATAAAAGGCGTAAACTGGATTTAACGCTAAGTCTGTAATCTTTATCTACTTGTTTGCTTCACTTTTGTTTGCTTTCTTTTTATTATGTTTATTTGAGATTTTTCATGTTATTTCTTTTGAGCTTTTTCAGGTTATTTCTTTCGTTCCAGATAATATTTTCTAATCTTGCATTTTAGAGTGATGGCTTAAAAAGTTCAAGTTCTCTTGAAACGCATTTTGAATTTCTTTAATCCATAATGGCTGAATAAGGAGGCTAACTTCTAAACTTTTTAGACCCATTCTAACTGAATTGTTTTTGTTTGCTGACTTGTTGGACTTTGTTATTTTATGAGTAAGTTTAGTTTTGTAATTTAGAGTTGTTATGTGTTTTTGTCTTTATCAGTTTCGATTCAAAAAAAAAATTTATGGAAAAAACTTGAGAATGACTGAATATGGGGTTTCTTTAACCCTTGAAACGCATTCTCTCTAAATAAATCTGTAGTTTGTTTATTTCATGTTATTTGAAGTGTCTTGTTTCTTGATTTGTTCTTTCATAATAAAGGTATATAGGCTGGAAACCTTAAGTCTGCGGGCTACTGGTCCTAAGGATTGTTGAAATATACAATCTTGACTCAGGTGTAACAACGCCACGTACCTCTTTTCTTGCATTTTTTGGGTCAATGATAAGGCAATGATTGAATTAAGAATAACTCTTGGAAAATGATAAATGATGCATGGATCTGTGTGCTTGAAATGTATATTAGTTTTTGTTTTACCTTTGATTCCTTGCACAACATTGAGCACCGAGCCATTATCACTGAGTTATTTGTTTACTTAGAGAAGGTTTATGCAATTTAAGTGTTTCTTCAGATTTCAATGAATTCTAGAACCTATTTGATGGTCACTTGAGGCGAAATCCTAGACTGCGCAATATTGGGGAAATGATTTATGCCATCTTTGGACCGTTTGAGCCTTAATAGCCAACCTTAATTGAAATTGATTCCTAGTTACCCATTTGAGCCTCTGTAAGCTTTTTTTTGTTAACTCACTAAAAGGTTTCCTAACCTCAAATGAATTTTTTTTTTTCAAACAGTTTGTCCCTCACCTTTGAGCATGTAGATCATTCACAATGATATTTTGAGCTATGCTCTGGTTTTGGGAAGTTAGAGGAGGTTGGATTGTGCCATGAGCAATGCAAGTGAGTTTTATTGTGTTTGTAAAAAAAAAAAAAGAAAAAAACAATCTGTCTTATCTTTCACGTACTTAAACATTGAGGACAATGTGTTGTTTAAGTGTGGGGGAAGAGAATTGCAGTTAAAGAAAAAAAAGAAAAAAAGAGAAAAAAAGAAAAAAAAAGAAAAACAGATCTATACTCTTGAGTGTTCTTAAAAAGAATGAAACAACAAAGTGTGGGGGTGTAGTTTCTTTTGTGTTAAAAAAAAAATAATAAAATGAGAGATTGAGTGTTTTGAATAAGTTTGAGGGAGTCACTTGATGAATTCGAACGAATTTTTTTTATGTTATGTGGTTGAGCTCTACATAATCTGGAATGATTTATGTGTTTGCGGGTGATTTGAGCCAAATTATTATCTTTTATCATACCTTCACCAAGCCAAACGTTACAAGCTTAATAAAGTCCTACTTGATCCTTGATGTTGTGCATGTCTACATTAGTGGAGAGTGACTTGAAAAGCAGGCCTATGGAGTTCATTTATACACACATCTTCACTACTAAATATGATTCATTTTTATGCATAAACTCATTTGGGTTACAAGTGATTAGGTGAGAATGGCTCTACACACACACACTTGAGGAATTGAAGTGAAGCGAAACTAATCCTTGAGATGAAATTCTTGATCAAGTGCATTATTTGGAAGTTTTCCTTGGGTTATAATTAAGTACAATCTTTGAGGCCTATTTGCAAGTTGAAGCATTTGTGTGTTTTAATTTTTCTATGATTCTATTTCGGTTTAGTTTTGTTTCACATCGTTGTAATTGCTCGAGGACTAGCAAAGTCTAAGTGTGGGGGAATTTGATAGGTGTCTATTTATGTACTACTTTTATATCAATTCGTCCATGTTTCTTTGCTATATTCCTTGGTATTTTTATGTTTGTGTGGTTTTGTTGTTTGTAGGAGTTTTGGAGCAACTTGCACAAAAATGGAGTAAAACCCTGCATTTTCACCTCTGCTAGTCAGTGATCTTCTCGGATTTAATTGTATTGATAGACAATGAATCCGACGACATGTTATATACCGTTGGAAAGCTCTCGAAGTCTATTTTCTGGAGAAATTTACGGTTTATAAATCCATTCAATGTACCAAAAGTTGTAATCAAAACAGTGTGAGAAGTGTAGAAATGTAATTCCACAAATCACTGTAGCATGTATAATACGGGACACTGTAGCAGGTTACTGTAGCAGAGTATATAAACACATTTTAGGGTTTTATTTGAATAACTTGAAGAGGGGGAGAACGTGTTAGAGCTGCATCTTTGGATTTCTCTCATCTCTTGGAGTTCTTGAAGGAGATTGAAGGCTTGGAAAGAGGAAAAACTACAAATCCTAAGAGATTTCATCAGATTTGCTAAGTTTATCATTTCCCTTTCATCTTCTGGAATTTTTATGTATTGTATTGTATTTTTGACATTTTTGAACATGTGTAACTGAATCTGAATTGGTTGAGGGTGATTTCAAAGCCCTTGATGTGGTTTGTGTGAGTTGATTATGTAAGAAATTGTTATCCAATTCTCTAATTGAAGTTGCTTGCATTTTCCCATATCTAATGCTTATGATTGCTTGCTGATTGTATTTGGACTGGCCAACTGAATATAATCTGGTTGTTATCTATTGCTAGACTAGAAATCTTGATCCGTAATTGTCTTGAATTTCTAATCATTAGTAGCAACATTGTGATCAGAGATTGCAATTGGAGAATACAACCTAAGTTAAATAATCCGAGCTTGTGTGTTTATTGCTTAGATCAACCTATCTTTCTTACCGTAATGCATCCATTGAATTAAATTTAGAGAGCTTGTTCTAGGTTGTTTCATGGATAGAGATTAAATAAAGAGCCTGTTTTATTTAACAACAAAGTAAGGAAAGATTGGGATAACAGAGCTTATTGTTATCTACGGTTGATAATTTCAATGGTGTAATTGGATGAGAATTCTATGATTAATTCGCAAACCATATCTTGTGGCAGAAAAGGATCCCTTAACCAGGTTTCTCTCATTGATTTTTCACTCAAATTAACTTTCTGTTTTGTTATTCTTTATTTGCATTAATATTTCATCTAGTTAATCAATCAACAAAACCTCCCATTTATTCTGTTTTCGCTTTCGAATAACAAATTTAATTAGAATCAATCCTCGTGGGAATGATATCTTACTCATCACTTTATTACTTGTGCGACTAGTATACTTGCTAGTTTAGAACGCATCAAGTTTTTGGCGCCGTTGCCGGGGATTGATTTTCTAATCGATTTGTTATTTTGTTTTCATTGTTGATTCATATTTTTTTTGTTTTTCTTTTCTGATTGTTTGTGTTTAGGTGACATGGCAATAAACTTCCAACAATTCGGTATCGGATTTGAGCCACAACTGCCATGGAGAGTAAATGAGGTAAGTGTTGGGTGTGCAACCAAAGTCCCACATTGGCTAGACATGGGAAAGATCATGGGTATATAAATGTGGACAAGCATTCCATTGGTATGAGGCCTTTTGGGTAGAACCCAAAAACAAATCCATGAGGGCTTAGGCCCAAAGTGGACAATATCATACCAATGTGGAGTTTTGGGCTGTCCATGGAAACTCAACAAGTGGTATCAGAGCAAGGTTGCTCATTTTTTTTTTTAAATCTTAACCGATTTTGAGCTATGGCAACTTTTAATTCAACTTCATATTTTGAGGGGCTTTCTATTTCTAGACCTCCATTTTTTAATGGAAGTGATTACTCTTATTGGAAAACTAGAATGAGTATTTTCTTGAAATCTTTTGATTATGATTTGTGGTCTATTGTTTTGGAAGGACCTTTTGTTCCTACAAAAATTGAAAATAGGGAATGCATGATTAAAGAACCTAAAGAGTTTAGTGAAGATGATAAAAAGAAATTGAGTTTGAATGCTAAAGCTATGAATGTGTTATATTGTGCTCTAGATAGAAATGAGTTTAATAGAATATCTACTTGTTTTACGGCACAAGAAATATGGCACACACTTGAAGTAACTCATGAAGGAACTAGTCAAGTTAAAGAATCTAAAATTAGTATGTTAGTTCATAGTTATGAGCTTTTTAAGATGAAATCGGATGAATCAATTTCTGAAATGTTTACTAGATTTACGGATATTATTAATAGTTTGAAATCTCTTGGTAAATCCTATTCTAATGTTGAAATGGTGAGAAAGATTCTTAGGTGTCTACCAAAATCTTGGGAGCCAAAGGTGACGACAATTCAAGAAGCAAAAGACCTCACCAAACTACCATTAGAAGAACTTATGGGTTCTCTCATGACTCATGAAATCACCTTGAAGGAGAATGAAGAAGATTTCAAGAAAAAGAAAAACATTGCATTCAAATCTTCAACAAAAGAAGATGATGAGTCCGATGATGAAGGAGATTATGAAGATCTTGCATTTATTACAAGAAAGCTAAAAAAGGATGATTAGAAGAAACCAAGGATTCAAGAAGAATTCTAGAAGGGAGTACAAAGGGCAAAGCTCAAAGCAAGATAAGAAAAATGATCAAGTCATTGCTATGAGTGCAAGAAACCGGGACATGTAAAGATGGATTGTCCTTACTTCAAGAGTCAAAACAAGAAATCCAAAGTAATGAAAGCCACAAATTGGGATGATAGTGAAGCTAGCTCCACCAAAGAAGAAGATTGCGAAGTGGCAAACATGTGCTTCATGGCTTTAAGTGAAGATGAGGTAAGTATTCGAAACTATGATCCTAAACTTTCATATGATGAATTACTTGAGGCATTCCAAAATTTACATGTGCAAGTTGATAAGCAAAATTCAAAAATTAATGCTTTCAAAAAGAAGTCAAAAATCATGTTATCTCAATTAGAAGAGGTGGTAGAAATAAATGAAGTTTTAGAAAATGAAAATGAAATTTTAAAGCAAAAAGATTTTGAAAGTTGGAAAGTCAAATACATTTATTAAAAATTGAAAATGACATTTTAAAACAAAAGGATTTTGATAAATTGGAGAAACAAAATGCTATTTTGAAAAAGGAAAATAATGACTTAAGAAATATTGTTGATAGTTTTACAAAAAGCACAAAAAATTTGAATTCTATGTCACAAAACCAAAGGTGTGTTTTTGATAAAAGAGGTTTAGGATATAAAACTCATAAAAATCAAAAGTATTTTAAAAATTATTTTGCCCATGCATCTTCTAGGAATAATCCTAATCATTCATGTATTTATTGTGGAAGAAAAGGACACAAAGTGCATTCTTGCTATATTAAGAGAAATCCTAATTTGAAACAAATATGGTTCCAAAAAGTACCAAAACTAACCCCCAATGACCCAAGAACTTTTGGGTACCAAAAAGTTACTCCTTGAATGTTGATTGTAGAGACAAAGGAGTTGCAAACACAAGTGGTACCTAGATAGTGGATGCTCAAGGCATATGACCGGAGATGCCTCCAAGTTCTCAAAATTAATCATGAATAAAGGAGGATATGTGACATTCGGTGATAATGCCAAAGGAAGGGTAATGGGACATGGTGTTATTGGTAACCCTTCTTCACCTATTATTAAAGATGTTTTGCTTGTTCATGGTTTAAAACATGATTTGATTAGCATTAGTCAATTGTGTGATAAGGGATATTTTGTTACTTTTGAGCCGAATAGATGTGTGATTAAGGATGTTAGTAACAATAAGACATTATTTGTTGGTAATAGATGTGGTAATATTTATACAATTGATATTGATGTTAATGATCATGTAGAAAATTGTTTCATTGTTAATCATGATGCTTGGTTATGGCATAAAAGGTTAGGTCATGCTAGCATGGACACAATTTCAAAAATTTCTAAAAATGATTTAGTTGATGGTCTTCCAAAAATAAAATTTGAAAAGGATAAGATTTGTGATGCTTGTCAATTTGG
The DNA here is from genome assembly GCA_013180625.2 of Boswellia sacra. NCBI lineage: Eukaryota > Viridiplantae > Streptophyta > Magnoliopsida > Sapindales > Burseraceae > Boswellia > Boswellia sacra. Next base: position 621 of record SNVD02012477.1, on the reverse strand, counting down.
AAAACAAGTGAGAACTTCTTTTAAACAAAAGAAATTTATTTCAACAAAGAAACCTCTACAATTACTTCATTTGGATTTATTTGGACCATCAAGAACTCAAAGCCTCGGTGGAAAGTATTATGTTTTTGTTATTGTGGATGATTGTTCAAGATTTACTTAGGTGTTATTCTTGAAAACTAAAAGTGAGGCCACACAAGCTTTTTCAAAAATTTACAAAAAGAGTCCAAAATCAAAAAGGGTATTCTATTGTGTCCATTAGGAGTGATCATGGTGGTGAAGTAGACAATGTTGCATTTGAAAATCTTTGTGATGAAAATGGTTTTGAGCATGATTTTTTCTCACCTAGAACTCCACAACAAAAATGGTGTTGTTGAACGGAAAAATAGGACTATCCAAGAATGGCTAGGACCATGTTACTTGAAAATAATTTGCCAAAATATTTTTGGGCCGAAGCCGTTAATACCACATGCTTTATAATCAATAGAGTCCATATTAGAGCTTTAATAAAGAAAACTTCTTATGAACTTTGGAAAGGAAGAAAACCCAACATTGGATTTTTTTAAAGTTTTTGTATGTAAATGTTTTATTTTAAACACTAAGGATAACCTTGGAAAATTTGAT